>PVIC010022745.1:0-27433 GCA_004025085.1 Thryonomys swinderianus
ATCCCAGCACTCGGGAGGCAGAGACAGGAGGATTGCTGAGTTCGCAGCAGCTTGCCTGGGCACCATAGTGAGCTCAGGGCCAGCCTGAACTACAAAGCGAGACCCTGTCTCAAAAAGCAAAAAAAAACAAAACAAAACAAAACAAAACAAAAAAAACAGACATTTCTTAGAGATTAGTATTGTACCTTTGTCTGGTTTAGTGAACATTTTTATTCCACATTCTTCAGGGTATACGGATACACAGAAAACTGCTAGGGACACATGGTATCAAGCCAAATGCAAAGAAGGAATATTCCAAAAGATTCAGTGTCAACCATGAGAATTTTTCCTGATCTTATTGCCTCTCCATGAAGTATTTTTGGTTGCGGAAATGGCTGATGATTCCTAGGCTTCCAGAAAAGAATGTCTAATCAGTTTTTCACATAGAGTTGTGGAAATGGCTAAATACTGAAGTAAGCAAAAATGAGAGTCTGCTAGTCAGTAGGGGTTGAGTTGTGCCTCCCCATAGCTCACAGAATGAAGCCCTAATCACCAGTACATCAGAATTTGGCTACATTTGAAAATGAGTCTTTAGAAAGGTGATTATGGTTGAAAGGGTCATGAAGGTTGCTTCCTAGTTTAATATAACTGACATTTTTATAAGCGTTAATTAGGGCATAGACACACACACACACACACCCGTGGGCAGAAGACCATCTAAATACATAAGGAAAAGATAGTCACCTACTATCCAAAGAGAGAAGTATTGGAGGAAACTGAACCCTTCATACCTCCAGAAGGGTGAGGACATCAGCCTCAATGGGTCAAGCCACCCAGGAGCCCATATACTGGCCCGGGGAGTGACTGTGCTATTCACATGAGTGTTGAGGATTTCGTTAATGGCCGTCAAGCCTAGCAGCTGACCTGTTTTGACTGAGATCAATCTGGTGGGCCAGATACAGAACCAAGAGAGACCTTGAAGCATCAAATAGACAAAAGATTTGCAGTGACATAAAACTTTTAAAGAAGGAATTATATGTACGAACCCAGTTAAGATTTTTAAAATTTCTCCCCTTTTCTCTACAAGGAAGTAAAGATTCATTTACATCATAATTAATGCTACTGATTTCAAATTTTATTTTGTTGTTGCTTATTTTGTTGTTCCATTTTTGTAAGTAGAAATCTAATTAGGCTTTTTGATTGAAAAAAATCACTAACTTACTTTTTGAAAAGAGAATTATGTGTAATATTACAAGGACCAGAAACAGGAATCTTCAGAAACTTTTGTGACTGAAGTTCTTCACATATGGTTGGCTTGTACATAGTTTTCTGTGGCTATTTTTATTTTTTAAATATTTGCTAAGAATAATTTCAAATGCTTATATTAATGCAGACAACTGTATGACAGTGTTTCATTTATTATTAGGTGATATCCATAATTACAAACTTGGCTAGTACTGTCTCATCTCATAGTCTCTTTCCTACTTCAGTCTCTTTGCATATTTGGTGCATTTTCCTGAATTTAAGAGCTAATCCGGTTATGATGTCTTAAGAATATTTTTTCCTGGCATAGGTGCCATGCTACTGTGAACATGCAGCCTTTGGGTGATGCCGTAATATTCTCTTGTGCTTAGTTCTTATTTAAACCACCTCCAGGGGCATGGGAGGTTAGGGCAGGGGACAGGAAAAAATGAGTCAAGATGTGTCATGTACAGGTACAAATTCTCAATGTTGAACGTGATCATAATGCATATGTAAATGTACCAATATAGTAAATTAAAAAAAAAACCTTGACTGCATCAGAGATGTTTTTGAGTTTGCTGATAGTTTAGAGTTGCTTATATACATATTTTATCTTTTCCTTTATTCCTTTAAATCCACAGAGTTATAAGACTGATTTTAGGCAGTTATTCCTTTGGAGTAACCTATGGTAATCTTTTCTTCTTTAATGTGATGATGAATTGAGCATCTTTTTCAAACACCAGTGTATTATTTCCCAGTGGTGGCTCTATGTCTGTTCTATCTTGCTTGGGAAGAATTCTATGAAAAGGAAAATTATGATGTCAGCATCGTAATTCTCTGTGTTGGAACATTAAGGAAAGGAGTAACACATTCTGAAGCCCATGGCTAGTGCCCGAGCCATGAGTGATGCCCATTTTTAGAACAGATACGGTCTTCAGAATTTCTGAATGCTTACACTTTATCACAATAGTTACTATTTACTCATTCTGTTTCAATTGTCCAATGGGAGCTCATTCATATTATCTTTGCTCTTTCGTCATAACCTTATTGGGGATAGTTTGCTTTCTTGCTTTGTAACCCGAGAGATGACTTGTATGACTTCTAGATCTTTTCTGTGGGCCTCAGGCTCTGTCAGTCCCCGTCACCATGGGGGCCAGCCAGATCCTTACAACCACCCGCTCTTTCTTGATTGTTTCACTGAAGAATCCTGACTCGTAGACATTTGTGCACAACTGAAAAGCCAAAGTGTAAAAGAGGAGAGAGCCAAACTTGTTCACTTTGCTCCAGATTCTAGCCCTGACCTAGTGCACCTTTTACAGAGCTCCTATTAAAATAAAAATGTGGGCTGGAGATTTAGCTCAGTGGCTCCAACACCTGCCTAGCAAGTGCAAGGTCCCTGGTTTGATCGCCCATATCCACATACCACAACGCCGGGCATGGTGGCTTACGCCTGTAATTCCAGGATTTGGGAGGCAGAGGCAGGAGGATTGCTCGGTTCAAGGCTTGCCTGGGGTACATAGTGAGCTCAGGGCCAACCTGAACTACAAAGCGAGAGCCTGTCTCAAACACGAACAACAACAACAACAAAAACCTTCTGGTAGTAAATTAAAAACAGCAAACACATGTGTGATGGCTCTAGAGAAGGCGCATACTCAGGAAAATGTTTATTTAAGTTGGCATCTATGTTACTTCATCAGTAACCCAAAGGAGAGCTAAACAAGATGTTACTTTCTCTTTATTAACATTGCAAAGGGGCACCATATGGTTCTCAAAATTCTGTCAACAGTTATTTGTTGGAGTTTGAGTTAGTTTTGAAAAATTAAAAACACAATATTAGCTATCTTCCTGCTTACGGGCACTTCATTTCTGGAAATCAGCTGTGAAGGAAGAATTAAACCACATTTTTCCTCTTAAATTTATTGATTACTGGTTAATTATAAACCACTATTTTTAGACTCTGTGTTGCCTTCTAGAAGTTAAACTTATTTGCAATTCAAAAATTTGAGATACTAAAAGAAAAATGAAGTAGAAAACTCATGGAAAACATAAAGTATAAAAGCACTTTTTAATATTCCTAATAATGTAGCAAATAAATAGTATGCAAAAATTAACTGTATATACCATAATTAGGGAATTAAGCACAGTGTTTTTCTTCTGTTGTCCTTAATTCATTCTTTTTACCTATCTACCCATCTGTCCACTGTTTGTTTTTTTTGTTTGTTTGTTTTGTTTTTGAGACAGGATCTTCCTATGTTGCCCAGGCTGGTCCTAAACTCCTGAGTTCACGAGATCATCCTGCTTCAGCCTCCAGAGTAACTGAGGTCACCATATTCGGCATAACGTCATAAACTATTGTAGTTATATATGAAGGCACACTGTCATTCTTGATTATCATGATTGAATAAAAGGAGAAATCTTATTTTTGTGCCCAGGTGTTTCCTACTTGTGGCTTTATAACTCAAGTCAGTAGCGTGGTGCAGCATTTGATATATTCTGCCCGTTTCCGTTTTTTCCCTGGAATCCAGGTTTCACGTGTGTCTTCTTCCAGCGTCCAGTTTCTTGGGGAATTGCTTAATCTATTTTTCCTTGTTGCTCACAAAGGACTCTGGGAAGTTAGGACCCTCTTCACCTCTCGCTGAGCACACTGTTTCCTCTCTGTGGGCCCGGCATGACCTCCCACGTGGGGTATTTACAGGAGGAAGAAATCCGTGCATCACAGCGGGAGGCGGCGCAGGGCAAGCCTTGCTGTGTGCAGTGGCGCGCGGAGGCGGCCAGATCCCCGTGCCAAACGGAGACTTTCTTTACCAATCTGATTCATTGCTTTCATGAGCCAGAAGGAGGAGGTAGATAGCCCTGAGGGTGGAAGAGGGCAAGTTTTCCTTCCATAGCAACCGCTTCAGAATACTCTGAGAGCAGCGTAGCGCACAGGTGCTGAGGAGCTGGTCTAAAGGGAAGGGGTTGTACTGGTGCGTTTGCGTGTTTCTGCTTAAGGAACCGCTGTCATTTTTTTCCTCGTGATTGCCAGAATAAGAGGCCTGGTCAAGTCTAACTTCAAGAAATTCAGTTCTAACATTAGTCCCAATAACCCAATTACTCAAGTAAAGTTTATAAGAAATCTTCTGGTATCCTGTGGGAGAGCAAAGAAAAATAAACAAATTTAGGTATTTGCTTAAACATCTGTTGAATATAGCTTAGTGATGCCTACTTATTAAAAAGAATGCCTTACAACTGGAGACTGGATAAAGAAGATGTGGTTTTTTAATAAAATGGAGTATTAGTCTGCCCTAAAGAATGACAAGATCAATTCATTTATGTGCAAATGGAGACACCTGGAGGATATACTAATAAGTGAAATAAATAGATCACAGATAGGCAAATACCGGATCTTCTCTTTGATATGAACACCTGTAGATGCAAATGAGCTCTAGAAACTATGACAGTTTTTATAGAATGGGAAATTTCCATAGGAAATTTGGTGTGGGAATGTAATGAGGGGAAGGAATAAATATGGTTCAGAAGGAAAATAAAAGAGTATGTATAAAGGGGGTGGGAAGGTATGGGTGGGTAGGGATATGGGTAAAAATGAGAATTAACTCGTGTCATATACTGGTACAAATTCCCCAATGTTATACGTGATTGTGAGATGTATATAAATTGTACCAATAAAGAATTCAATTTTTAAAAAAGAAAGCCTTACACAATTAGCTGCTGTGCTAATGCAAGCTATGGATATTGGTCATGATATTTTAAAATCAATAAGTGACCACTATGCTCAAAATACAGAATATTGATAAAAGCCCAAAACTATGTAAAATGCTCATAGGTTAAAACTGAAAACAAAAGTAGAAATTACAGATGTGATGGCCAAGAGATAATCAAACTTTGAAAAAAAAATGGGCCCTGAAAATATAGAATGAGAATTTGACTTATTTTGAGTAGCACAGCATAGAGTTCGATCGATGAGAAATTATATTGGTTTAAAACAAAGAAATTTTGTCCAACCAAAGGACAAGGCTCTTGAAGGAGGACTGTTCTGTTTTGGGACATTTATGTGGAGATTTTATGACTTATGCCAAGTCAGTTTTCAGAAGTGGTCCTTGTACTAGGTTTGAAGAAAACCTTCGGAGTTTACCTTAAAAGAGTACTTCATATTTGACAAGGTCCCATGTCATCATTTGAAGTTACTTTCAGGGTCAGGCTGTATTGTTCTGTGTGTTCTTGCGTGACCTGTTAGATTTAACTTCAGATATTTCATCCTGACAGCGGCATGTAGAATGCAGTCTCTCCCCATCACGTGGATGATTGTATTTATTTAGCCTACGTTCCGCCTATATTTCCTGCCGGTCCTCTGCCTCCCTGCTCCACCGGTCCTTTCTCTTTTCCAAGGGAAAGCACATTTTCATCTCACAGATACAAAGGCAAGGAGTATAACTGGACTAGTGAAAGTGAAAGAGACAGATATTTTTTAATAGCAGTTTCTATACCCAAGAAAGGCTGTGGTTGTTGTCTTTCTCCGTATAGATGCCCCTTTCAGTTAACTGACTTGATATTGTATATATATTTCATCTGAAGAAAAATTAAAAAGGCCAGTAGACAGAGCAGAAATGGTGCTGCTGCCAATTCATCTTCACCTGCCCTTTTTTTCACGGAGCCTGTCAAGAAGCTACAGGAGGAAAGAGACGAAGCTCCAGTGTGACAAATAGGCCCCATGATTATTTTCAACAAGTCACAAAAAAGTAGGACAAAATATCTTAATGTTTTCCTCTTTCCCTTCATCTTTCATTCAACAGAGACTTGCTGTCATTTATAAAGGTCATTGGGCCTTCCAAGAGGCAGGCAGAGAGAAAGTTGGGGCCATTCCTCAAGCAGACTTTTAAGCAGTGACTATGCTGCTCAAATACTGCAAAATAAGAATTTGGAACTGGAGTGTCTGAGCCTTTCAGGGGAATCGAGTTTAGTAGGCCACCCACAGTCTTCTATCTCCTTGGGGTTATTGTGAGCACCAGATAATACAGCGTTTTCATGTGGAAATGATGGGAATGTTAAAAGCACAATTTCTTCTTCGTTTCTCTATTGAAATAGTAGATTGGTTTTGGACGTGAAGTCCTGAAAAAAGGAAGGAACTTCCTGTGGAATACTCTTTGGCACTTAATATATGTACTGATTTATTTAGTAACTGTTGTCCTCCTCTTGGGAGGCATTTGGAAGTAATAGACTCCTCAAACTGTAAGTGTGACTATGGCTACCATGAATAAAAGATAGACCGAAATGAATATCTACAGCCACTTAGCCACAACCACTTTAGGTTTGGAAATGGGCATCGTACCTGAAGGATTTATACTAATTGAAGGACTTTTAGAACATGTATTGGATGCAGTGCCTTCAAATTACTCTTGAGATAAAGCCAGGACTGCAGGAAACTTGTCACCATAAATTTTTACCCGATGTGATGAAGCGGTGACAAGGGGTGACAGCTAATAGCTGTGTATTGAATGTCCATTCTGTGGAAGGCGGTAGGGGAGGGGACACAGTCGGAAAACCATTCAAGGAGCTCCCAGCTATCGCTATTGCGTTTGCCATCATCTTCCTTGATGTGGCAGCACTAGAAACCATTCTGCCTTCCTCCTTTCTGAAAGGCTCTCTTGGTTTCCGGTGCCACACCCTATGGTCTTTATGTTGTCTCGTCTGGCTCAGTCTCCTTTACTGGTTCTTTCTCCAATTTTGCTGCCTATGAACATCAGCCAGCGATTTGTTCTTATTGGACTAACATCCCCACATCATCTTGTAGAGACTCACTGCTTTGGATTCTACCCACCTGCTCCTGCTGCCAAACTGTGCTCCCACTAAGACATCATCTTTGAATCCCACTTATTTGGTGATCTGATTCTTCAGCAGCCTTAGATGGATATCAGAATACATAAGTAAAGATTCCAAAACGGAATTCAAGATTTTCTCCAATACAACAGCCCATTTTTCTCTGTTACCTCCACTTAGTTGGAATTTTATTTGACCCATTTCTGAAGTAAACACTTTAAGTTCATCTTTGAAACTTCTCTTCCGTTACTCTCTGGGGTAATTCGATATACCAGAGAAATCATGTAAGCTCTGTCTTCAATATTATGCTGAAAATTCTAGTATTTATCTTCCTGTCAGCACTGCCAGTCACTGAAGTTTCTAGTCTTCTTTGCAGCCCTTGGATTTCTTTATTCTTCAGATTTTAACTCAGAAATGTTCCCTCCTTTTTCACTACCCAGTGTACTAGGCTCTGCAGAGAACCTAGTTATGATCACGTGGTATGCTGTGCTTTACTCTGTTATTGTTAATACAAGCTTTCTCTGGGTAGTACCTTGTCCTATTTATTCATTGCTGCATTTTCAGTGCACAAAGTAGGTGTTATGTAATCAGTGAAGATTTGGTTAATTATTACATGAGGGATTGATGACAACCAACTAACCACTTGCAGCAGTAATCTGGTCCACCACGAATACTGGTGTCAAAGAAGATAAGATTTTTTTTGCCAGGTGTGGTGGCTCACGCCTGTAATCCCAGCTCTCGGGAGGCAGAGGCAGGAGGATTGCTGAGTTCGAGGCTTGCCTGGGCTACATAGTGAGCTGAGGGCCAGCCTGAACTACAAAGTGAGACCCTTTCTCAAACAAAACAAAACAAAGAAGATAAGATTTTTAACGGTGGGCTCTAGTGGTATGTGTTACACATACACATAGAAAGATATAGTATATTTTAAGGATATATATGAGAGCTGAGATATCGAGGCAGAAAGGCAAGGATATTTGAAAATAATGGAAGAATTACAGTGCATTCAGGAAAGAAAATTAATATGAGAAATGTTGGATAGGGTCAATTCATGGATAGGTTTCCAAAACAAAGGGGGGCACATTTCATAATGTCAGCAGTAAGAAGCCTAGGAAAGTAGTTAAGCAACAGACATTATGAAAGTCATATTTTAAGATATTTAATCTAGAAGAAATGTGCCTGCCTTCCACAGAGCAATCCAGCTAACTAGGTCAGACTTGGGTCAGAAGCAAAAGCACATTAATCTGTGTATTGGTAGCAGAGTAAAATTCATGCACTGAGCATCTCCATTGATGGCTTGTGTGTTCACTAGTAGTTTATAGACAACAACTGGAAGTAAGAGATAAAACAACAGAAGCAGCTAAAACTTTGATAACTTTTGACTACCTGAGGTTTGGAGGATGATGATTCAAAATTAAACTCCAGCAGCTGTGAGGACAGTGTGGCTCAAGTGTGAAACCCACATTCATGGTTATGAAGTTCTGTTAACCAAGGAAGTTAACATGACTATGACTGTAACTAATGGAATTCTGTCGCACATCAGAATTAATAGGCCTAAGAAATAATACTTTTGAATCCCAACATACAACACAAATGGAATCAAATAAACCCTCAAATGGACATTCAAGAGTTTAAGAACTCCCCTGAAAGCTTATGTAGTAGAGTTAATGAATCCAAACACAGAATTTCAGACACAGAATAAAAGATTACAGTTAGTGACTAGGAAAGGGAAGATTTCTTAAAAAATAGTAAGGGGGCGTGAGAAATCAATCAAGCAGGTGCTAGATGATGTAAAGAAGAAATACTTAAGACTGATTGGAGTCAATGAAGAAATGGGATAGTGCAATATACATATAATATATATAGGTATTATATATTATATGTATTATATATATTATATATAGGGATAGTGCTATAAAAAGACAAAAGAATTTGACATACAGATAAGTGAGGCATATAAAACTACAAGTAACCATGATCAAAGAATTCACACCTAGGCATAAGATAGACACCATTCCAGAATCTCCACAGAAGAACAAAATGTTGAAAGCAATTAGAGAAAAGAAACAAATCACAAAGGAAAGACCATCAGAATTACAGACAACTTTTCAGCAGAAACCCTCAAATCAAGGAGGGCCTGGAGTGAAGTATTCCAAGCCTTAAAACAATGTCCAGCCTAAATTGATATAGCCTATAAAAATATCCTTCAAAATCAATGGGGAAATAAGATATTTCCATGGCAAAGAACATTTGAAAAACTTCATGAACACTAAGTTCACATCACAAAAAAATTCTAAACAGTAGCCCCGAAAAGGATGGTGAGACTTAAAATACCATGAGGCCTAACAGAATGAAGCCAGTAACCAAGACGAGAAATTCAATAATAGGGCTAAAATAATAAAGAGCCAACTACAGAAAAATAGCATGACAAGCGTAAGTCAACACATGTCAGTTATAACCATCAATGTTAATGGCTTTAAATCATCCATTAAAATAGATAGACTGGCAGAATGGATCAGGAAGAAAGATCAAACAATGTGCTGTATTCAAAAGATACAACTCAAAAAGAAACACCTACTTCAAAAACCTGTACTCCAATAAGAAGGAAAACTCAAAAGAAATGGATAGATTCCTAGACACTTACGAACTTTCAGAGTTAAATGAAGAAGATATAAAAATGCTGAACACCCCAATAGCAGTCAGTGAAATTGAAAATGTAATTAAAAACCTATGAACAAAGAAAAGTCCTGGTCCTGATGGCTTCACTGCTGAATTCTGTAAGAAATTTAGAGAAGAGGTAATGCTATTATTTTTCAAACTCTTTAATGAAATTGAAAGGGATGTGAGACTCCTAAATTCATTCCTCTAAGCAACTGTTACCTTGATTCCAAAAGCAGGAAAAGGAGCAACCAAGGAGGAGAACTACTGGCCAATCTGTCTATGAATATAGATGCAAAAATTCGTAGTAAGATACTGACAAACAGTATAAAAATATAAAAGATCATCAAGAAGATGATCCACCCTGGATCATCCTGGAGCAAGTTGGCTTCCTCCCAGGGATGCAAGGATGGTTCAACATAGATAAATCAATAAATGTAATGCCCTACATTAAGAGAGCTAAGGACAAAAACCACATGATCATCTCAATAAATGCAGAAAAAGCATTTTGCAAAATCCAACACCTATTCATGATTAAAACCCTGCCAAAGATTGGAATAGATGCTCTTTATCTCACCCTGATAAAATGTATTTATGAAAAACCAACAGCCAGTATCATACTCAATGGTCAAAACCTGAAACCTTTCATGCTAAAACCATGAACAAGACAAAGATGTCCACTATCACCACTCCTATTCAATGTTCTGGAAACGGCCACTGCAATTTGACAAGAAAAAGAAATAGAAGGAATAAATACAGGAAAGGAGTAAAAGGAATAAATATAGGAAAGGAATAAGGTAAACTGTCCCTATTTCCTGATGAGATGATATGTAGAAGATCTCACTCAGAAAAAAAAAAAGTAGATAAAAGACCTCTTCTCCAACTATAATACGCCAAAAAAGGAGATAAAAGATATCAGAAATTGGAAAGGCATCTCTTGCTTATGGCCATTCCCCAAACTACTATACAGATTCAGTACAACCCTGATTGATGTCCCAGCAGCATATATCACATATCTAGAAACAGTAATCAAATTCGTCTGGAACCACCAGAAACCTAGAATAGCAAAAGCAGTACTAGGCAAAAGGACATGGTAAGCAGTATCACAATCCTCAATTGAATCCACACCACAAAGCCAGTGTGATTAAAAAAACAGCATATTACTGGCAAAGAAACACACTTGTGGATTAATGGAATAGACTAGAAGATGCACAAACAACTCCACAGAGATACTAAAGCACCTCATCTTTGACAAAAGGAGCAAAGCACCCTCATTGGAGAAAAGATAGCCTCTTTAATAAATGATGCTGGAAAAACTGGATTTCAACCTGCCAGATATTACAAGCTAGATCTATGTCTTTCACCATGCACCAAACTAAAATCAAAGTGGATTAGTGACCTAAATATGAGTACAGAAATGCTAAACCTGTTGGAAGTTAAGTTAGATAGAACTCTTGGAGACACTGGTATAGGAAAACAGTATGCACAGAACCTCAGCAGCATGGGAACTAGCAGGAAGAATCAACAACTGAGATCTCGTCTTATCAAAAAGCTTCTGCACAGCAAGAGAAATCACCAACAGAGTGGAAAGACAACCTAGAAACTTGGGAGAAAATTTTACCAATTCCATCTAGAATATATAAAGAACTTTAAAAAATTACCTCCTCCAAATTTAAAGATCCAATTAAAAAGTGAGCATCTATACAGGTACAAATTTTTAGTGTTAAATATGGTCACAATATATATGTAAAGTTTACCAATAAACTCAATTTAAAAATTAAAAATAATTTTGATATTAAGACTATGTGAGCTTTCTGAAAGAAAACTTACTCAGCAAAGAGTAATTGAAATTGTGAGGTCCAAATTTTGGAATGCTGCACGGACAGAGTGACTGGAAAAGTGTGAGGCACGAGGGGAAAAATAATGGCCAAACACAGGACCGAAAAGAGAAAAGTATGTTTGTGTAAGAGTGAAAAACGATCAGAAGGATTATCAAAGGGAGCAGCATCACTAACCAGGTTGAAACATTCAAGACAAATAAAGGCTTTTCCAAAAGTTTTGTATTTGTTGTCTACAAAAATCCGTGTTTTCCTGTTTTTATTGTTAAAGGAAATCTTTTTTTTTTGACTTTTGTTTTGTTTTTTGAGACAGGGTCTCGCTTTGTAGTTCAGGCTGGCCCTGAGCTCACTATGGTGCTCAGGCAAGCCTCGAACTCACAGCAATCCTGCTGCCTCTGCCTCCCGAGTGCTGGGACGACAGGCGTGAGCCACCAAACCCGGCACTGTGGTATGCGGTATTGATTGTTGGTGGGCGTGAGTCACCACACCCAACATTGTATGTGGTTACAGGGGATCGAACTCAGGACCTTGCGCTTGCGAGGCAGGCGCTGGAACCACTGAGCTAACCTTCCGGCCCCAAAGGAAGTCCTTTTAATAGAACACAAAAAGTTAATGAGTCATGGCAAAACATGTGAAATTTAAAGTATACGGTTCACAAGAAAAATATTGCCCATGAAAACCATTGACATAAAAGATATTCAAATCTTGAAAATAGAAAGAACGTGGATGATTTTCAATTTAATCTTTAGCACTGCCCAAAATATAAATGTCCATATCATCTGACTCTTTAAGAAAAGATACATGTCTTTAACTTGATCTAAATTCATAGTAATATCCCAAGGTGCACTCTTCAGAAGAGAGAGGCACCTGTGGCTATTGAAGGCAAATATATGTCCATAATCATAATTCATAACAAGTCAAAATAATTTACACATATTGTCTGTGATGTCCTCTTGCTTATTACTGATATTTTACAACTCTAAATTAAATATAAGTTTTCATTTCATTCAATTCACAAGTTAGTTATGTGTTGTCCAGTGGAAAAGGTAACCCTAAAAGTGAAGGTTCTTTTGCTCCTTTGGATGTGTGCAGCCTTATTTCTAATGTACTTGCATTGTTTCCACATTCTTCTTCTTCCTATTAGGCCCAAAATCAGGTTTTCCACATTTCTTTTGAATGGGTTTTATTTTCCCATTGTCCATTGGCACTTATCCATGGCAGAAATATTTGTAAATCCCAAGAGAATGCTTAAAACTACTGATAACAGTGAACCACCTAGTATGTGAATATGTGTGTATTTGTATTGATTCTTCTCTGCATACAAGTCCATAATAAACTATATATATTAGTAGAGTAATAGCACAGCAGTAATAACTAATAGACTAAAATAGGACAACAGTGAGAGTATTGTGAGGAAGGCTGTGTGCGTATAGTCTCTCCGATACTTGTGATGCCCTGCTTACCCTTCATGTGAAGAGATTAGGTGACCAGTCTCTGGGTGATGAGATGTAGGAGGGCGAGTGATATCAGCACTGTAATGTCGCCTTAGACAAGTACAATAGAGTTCCTTGAAGGCAAGCACGGTGACACCTCAGAGGTGGATCTGATAACGAAGAATCCCAGGCAACTAAAAATCATAGATACTTTCAAGTACACATCGTACTTGGTGAGCAAAGGGACGATTCACGTGCTGGGTGGATGTAAGGGCATAGCTGAAGGTTTCATCACACTACCTAGAACAGTGCAGAAATGAAAACTGATGCGATGTTACTCTTCTGGAATTTTCTAGGCAGTGTTTTTTGGATTACGGTTGACCACAGGTTGTATCTGAACTACAGATAAAGGAGACTACTGAATTCTCTTGAAACAGTTGACTACAAATTTGCCATCGCTTCATCATTCATTTGTATGAGACGGATGTTTTAAAAAATTATATTTTATCATTTGGAAGTGTTTTGTTTTATTCTTTTTCAAGCCTGGAAGACTATTACACATTAAATTATGAAGGGAAAAGAAAGAGACTAGAGCACTGTGGATCCAGTCTGGCAATGTTTCCATGCTGAAAGGGTTTTCTGTTATGTGTGTTGACATAAAATGGGATGTGACATGGTAGGCAAAAAATTACTCACAAGAAATAAGTAAATCACTCAAGTTGGGAAGAAATATTTACTAAGAAAAAATCCTATATTCTTAATTTAGGGAACATAGAAGAGACAAGCAGGGAAAAAAGCAAGATAATAAATAATGCTAAGAGCTATGAAGGAAATAGATTTGTAAGTGGAAGTAATTAGTGGCGATATTATACCTCTTGCTCCTTCCCCCCAGCACGTGGCTTGACAGCTAAGGGGCTAGACTTTCCTGAGTCCTACTGCAGCTCGAAGCTGGTTAAGGGCCTTAGGGTTGATGGCAACAGATACAAATTCCTCAACATTCCTAGATTTCTTCACCAGTAGACAGCTGGTTGTATCATCCCAAGGGTGTAACTCTTCAGAAGAAAGAGGCACCTGTGGCCATTGAAGGCAAATGTATGTCCAAGCAAAGAAGGGACAGGCAGATGTGATAATGGGGTGGGAGGAGCCTGGGCTGACAGCTCTGATCAAAATGCAGTTTGTGTACGGCATCCTTAGTTGTGAGATACTACTAAGAGACCCCCAGCTACTTCCATAAGGTATTCCTCAGTCATTCTGATTGCAAATCCATGCTTTGAATTTAATCACCAGTAAGAGTCCCAAAATTGATCTAAATATTTAATCTGATCATAAACTATAAATGGTAAGGTTTTCTCTGCTATAACTTGATTATTAATATTCTGCGTGGTGGAGCAAAATTGGCTAAAGGCTAGAGGTGGCATTTTATCAGATGTTTATCGACTACTTGTAAATATCATGCAGGATTTTTTAGACCTGTGGGCTAACTTCAGCATTTCTTGCTTTACTTTATTATTGTTTCTCACTGTAAAATACATATGACTTAAAATGTAGATATTACAAAAAGAAAAGTTTATATTAATAAAATTCACTTCAGTTTAAGATTTAAAGGAGTATTTGCTCATATTTATTTTTCGGAGTATTTTTACCTAAATCAGTGTAATTTTATTTCAAAGAAATCATGAATCTGTCAGCCAATGTTGCCTTCAGCAAAGATCTTCAATGCACTTCTTAAATCTAATTACAGTTATTTAATAAAGTTTTGAAACTCACAAAACTGTTTTGATTTAATTTTTAATCACATGGTAATGTAAAAGATTTATAAGATCTGGACAAATTAATAAAATTCTGTGAGTTACAGTGTCTGCATCCATAAAACAGATAATAATAGTACCAATTTCATAGGGTTATTGTGAACTTGAAATATGTAAATATGTCACCATCATGTTTCAGAGAATAGGAAATATTCCATAGAAGATGTTTATTACTTACATCATTAGAAGCAGAACCTGCAGTAACAGGAACAGTAATGATGTTGGTAACAGTGGTAGCAGAAGCCATAGGATGACAATAATTGTAGTATAATAATACTAACAATAGTGACTGTGACTATTTAATAATTTTGAAAGTATTGACCTCAGGTTCCTAGGGGTTCAGTGACTTGTTGTCCTGTTGAATGTATATATCCCTTGGGCATACGAACATACCCTCTCCTTTCATTTCAGCTTGATTTTCCTTTTTTTCAGATCGCTTCTCATTCCCTAATGTTCTGTTTAATTGTAGTAGCTGAAAAGTTAATGTACCGAATGTTCCTGTGCATAAACAAGAATTGTACTAATTGGTTCTGTTGATTTGAGGTTGTATTTTTGATGATCTTATGGGTAACAAAAATTATAAATATTTAATTATGACTCCTAATTTTAGTTTCTATTGCTTGTGGCTTATAGGAATGTCTTCAATATTTTTTTTCCTCAAAGAGGGAATACAATGCAAAATGTTTTTGTCTTTGTAGATGTGAAGATATTTTACCACTTTCACATGATCATTAGAAAATAAAGGGAGCTAACAATTACTAACCCACAAAACTTTCCCTAAAAATTTATAGGTCCTTGTTCTGTTACCACCTGGAATTTTATTTTGGCAACGAATGCAAGGGTAGTCTTAGTTTTTTTTTTTTCCTTTTAATTATCTGGTCATTTCATTTTTACTTTATATCAAGTGTACTCAACAAATTCAAATGAACACCTTGATTCTTCAAGTCTAAGACTTTTTATAAGTATATATCACACCGCTAGACTTGGGCTGTATTTGTGTCATTTTTATAGATCACATTGACCTATAATATTTTAAAACTTTCACCATGCTTTCGTTCACTGAAACTTTTTAAGATTTACTTGGATTTCAAAAGTGAAAATTAGTATAGGACTCGATACTATCACTGATCCATTACATTTTTCTAATTTTGGGGGGTTTTGTGTGTTTTTGGATTTCCTCTTCTTCAATTTTATATTGTTAATTTTTGTCATGCTTAACATTGTGGTACTTTTTCCTCTTTCATTATACAGAAAATGTCCTAGTTTTCTGAAAATAGATCTGGGCTTAATAGTAAATTTCTGGCCTTCTGTTTCTTCAAATACACTCTTCCTTTCTTCTCTGGTAGCAGAGATGAAACCCGAGAGTCTGTGACGACCAGAGGAGTTTCTATGCTCTGGGAAGCATCTGTGCTTCTGTGTGCATGCAGAAATGCTAGTGCAGATCCCCTAGGTAGATAGAGATAGATAAACGCCAGAATCAGGGGTGGAGGATAGGGAACGCCATTCGGGCTGCCTTAGAGTGAGCCCAGTGCAGCAGAGAGAGAACTCATTTCCTGAGGAGAAGAAAAAGCTCAGGTCTGTGGACCTGAACGACTGTCAGGTGGGAGAGAACGCGCGTTCCCCACAACGTTACCGGACCAAACCGGCTGTTCACCAGGAGTGGCAGTTCTCAATCTTGTGACAGTAGTTTCTACTTTAAAGAAAGTATTCTATGATATTTTAAACATAGTGACAGCATTTTTGATAGCATTTAAGGAGGGTGGTTTTGTGTGTCTCCCAAAATTCTGTCCTGAAAAGTGATACTCAGGCCCTGGAGCTGTTGGGACATCATTAGGAATAGATAAGGTCTTGAGAGTGCAGTGGTCATGAAGGAAATGACTGTGTGCTGAACAATCCCCAGAGGGCTTCTGTCCCCTCCCCGCTGCGTGCTGTCCTCCCCACGTGGACGCAGCGGAAAGTCCAAGGAATGCTCCCTGCAAGAGCCCTCAGGAGAACTCGCCACGCTCACAGCCTGTGGTCAGACTTCCAGCCTCCGAGCCGCCTGTGAATTAGAACCCATCCCCTGTGCAGAACTGGGTGGCGGCAGCCCACACACCAAAGGGTTAGGGTTATGAGATTTCTCTGGTTCTTTCACTGTGTGCTTATTTGGTGGGAAGTTTGAAGACTTTGTACAAAAACTGTCAAATTTTATCCTGCTGAAACCTGCAGTTCCATAGGATGTGATTAGAGATTCATGGAAAATTAGTGAACTGTTTAAAAATTGCAGACTAGTTTCAAAAAAGAGATTAGAAAACAAAAATATTTCACTTGTCTTTTTTGTAGAAAACTTTTAACTTTAAAAGTTTTAAAGTATGTGACAGCCTTGTAAAAATGTAAAGCACACAGCACATACATGTGCACACATGCACACACACAAACACACACCCCCACTCTCTCTCTCTGTCTCTCTCTGTCTCTCTCTCCCTCATCGCTCCAAAATCATTCTACCAAGATAAACTAAATGCATATATTTTTACCTCTCTGACAAAACTTTCAAATTCCTTATTAATAATATTATTTCTTAACAGCTATTAAGTATTCCTCAAAACAAACCTACCTGTTTACAAACACACACAAAGCAGAACTAAAAGAACCGAGAAATAAACTAAATTTCTATACATAATGGAAGGGCAAACTACAAGTAGTTTTGCAAAGCATCTAGAACTTGGGAGGGCCATATCATACTGTTTAAAATATTGCATGCTATATTATCCCTGTTCTTACGTTTCACTCGTGCACTGTATTTTTCTGCTGTATTTACTTATTTACAAATACCTAGAGTGCTCTCTTGTTACGCATTACTCTAGTGCTAAGATACTTCACTGAACAGCAAAAGGAGCATATCTTCATGGACCTGAGATGCAAATTTGGCCAGAGAGAAAAATGAAACACACGCATACACACATGTATATTCTATTTTGTCAGAAGTACTGTGACTGGAAAAATAAATACAGAAGTCAAAAATAAAAACCAATGGAAAATAAAATGAGAATAAGATGAAATGCATTTTATCCTTCCACATCTGGGAGATGTGGCTGGTTGGATAAACAACAAGTTAGAACAAATCCAGCAAGTAACAAAGACCTCTGGGTATATGATCTCATAGTTATAAAGTCAGGATTGGGATATTATTCTGAGTATGTTGAGTCATTAAAGTGTCTCAAGGAAACAGGTCATTTTTAACCATCACAACTGCTACTTGAAGAAAAATATATAGTTGGCATGGGGACAAAAATGTCAGGAAGATCAATTATACATTAGTAACAAGATTAGATAAATAAAAAAATTCTTTTAATACTGAGTTAAATTATCTCACCCCAGACATTCACACAAAAAAAGGAATTATCGTACTATTGTAATTTCAAAAGATGAATCCAGCCAATAGTTTGTCGGTAAATCTGAGAGATCAAGAACCTTACACAAAGTGCATTGATTACAATAAAATATAAAAGGCAACGTACGTTTCTGTAATCTAAATTAGGACATAGCATACCTGGTTGGAAAAGGCATGATGACATTGTACTTGAGGATCATATTAGTTTATGGGTTAGCAACCTTTTTGATATTAATGCTCTTTTTTTTTTCCAACAAATGGTGCCAACGGAGAGCAAACTGCTGATTAGTGAGTTTGGGTGGAACAACATGCTCCCCAAGAGGGACCAGTCGCACTTCTTGGCTCCATTTGGCGCATCCTTTGAGAAGGTCTTGTTACGTTAAGCACCTCAGTTCTTTTGCCTCCTTCCTTTGTTTTGACATTGACCAGCAGTTTCATTTTATTTCATACCCTGTATTTAACGTACCTTTTTAAAATCGAGGAAGTACTTTTTATAAATGACGCCATTGCTTTATGGCGAGGCGAATGTTTCCAAAGGAATTGGGCATCGCTGGTTAGCCTCTGTCGTTCTTTATCAAGCCCCATAGGAGTGATTTTGTAGTATATGGGCTTTTGAGAAAAATATAAATGTGTGTACATATATGTAACGGAACATACATCTGTATCACTCAGGAAAGAGAAGCTACTTCACATATTTCATACAGAAAATCAAATGCTCATAAAAATGGCGACACGCTGGGCAATAAGCTGCTAGCATGTGGTCATGAGATTTACAAGAGTCTCAAGAAAAGATCAGGGATCTCACGTCCCGGTTGGGCGAGAGCAGCCAGGCTCTTCTTGCAGACCATTCGCAGTGGTCTGTTTGTCTCCTAAACCTCCTACCGGGCCTCCTACTGCTGATGTGTGAACTCGGGACCTGGGTTTCCAGCCGCCGAGGAGGTGACCAGGGCGGAGCACAGGGCTGAGTGTTGACGCACTGAACGACACAGTCGGCCTCTCGCCAAGCCCTGCGACTCCCTGCCGGGTGCCGCGCGCAGCGCCGGATCCTTCCTGGGAAAGGGTCCGACCGTGCGGCCCGAGGGCGGCGGGGGGCAGAGCGCTCGGCGCTCCCCGGTCTCTGGGCGGGCGACGACGGCTGCAGGGCGTCCGCTTGGCCGGTGTCGCGCCGCCTTTCCAGCGCAGCCTGTGAGCTCAGATTGCTGAACGTGGCCTCCACGTCCTGGGCTCCTCTCTCCACCTTCTCGCTTGTGCGCGTCAGGATCGCCCATCCGGTCCGCAGAGGCTCCTGAGACGGTGGTGTAGCCCCCCCCCCCCCTTCTGGTCACGCCTAGTTTATTCTCATCCCTTCCGAAGGCAGTGTGTGCAAGAAAACCACCCCGTGAACGTTTTACCCATCCATCTCCAGTTTAGGATTATCACTGGAAAGCGATAGAGGACACCACTTCTTCGCCCCAAATGTGATTACTCAGAACCAGCACATAGTCTGTATCTGTCTTTAGAACTCTAAGCAACACCACTGTAACAGTCCACTTCCACTATAGGTAAGCCAGCTCTTCTGCATGCAGATGAGAGATTATTTACCCATCCTATTCATTATTCATTCATGTGACAATCACAGTTGGCAAAGATATGCTCCCAATGATAAGTGAAACAGAGATTGAGCGACATGTTCATGGAGTGTAGAGGTGTTTAATGTCATAGCTCTCACACTTTTTGCTCATCGTACTTTTTTGTTTTACTCAGTTTGGAGATGTAATAACGTGACTAACCACATTTGCACTTTAGGCAGATTAGTGAGAGGAGGGGAAACATAATACAAGTATGTTTATTTAATTCCTCAACTTGGTGTTTTCATTAGCGATCTCAAAGCCACACTGGGTAAGGATCGGGGATGTAGCTCTGTGGCTCTGTGTCTGCCTGGCAAGCACAAGGTCCTGAGTTCCACTCCTGGTACTGAAAAAACAAGCCATATTTGATGTACAAATTCCTCCTTCATCTTTTTATTTAATGTTCACTTTTCCTCAATGTAAACATCACCACAGGTAATTGTTATTTCTGGCCCAAACCTTTATTCATCCAGGATCTAATGTTCTAGTTGATAAAGTGAATAATTTTATATTATTTAATTTCCCTGAACATAGACTTACTAGAAATGCAACTGAAATTCCTCTTATTGCAGCACTGTGTGTACTTGGCCTTGGTATGAGGAAAGTCATCATATTAGTGTGATGTTCAGAAATATACTAGGCAACTTAAGTATCAATCAGCTGTTGTTATAGCATGGATATCTCTTAAAACTCGAAAGCTTGAACATGAATACGTCTGCCTTAGACATCACAGAGTCAAGGACAGTTCTACTTGTCTCTGTTTAGCTTAGATTAATGCAGTCACATTAATCTAAACATGAGTTGCACTCCATATACATGAACCTTTAATGAGCTTTGGATGAAGATTGTTACTACTGTAAGTCATGCGGGAATATCTGGCCTGCAAGCATCCCGGTGTGGGATTTTGGAATTTTCCATGGTAGGCTCAGGATACTCTTTGCTCTGCCTCAGCCTGAAAGCCAGGAATCTTGGCCAAGGGGCGTTGTCCTGCTTCAGATGGGTGGAGACCACCGGTCCAGCAGCAGCCAGATGGAGTGGTGATGTAGCCCCAATTGTCCTGTCTGTATTAATGTGTTCACCACACTGATTCTCGAGAACAGAACAATGGGGCTATCTGACCAAACACTGGAAATTCTGCAGCTGTGATCCAGAATAAAACTTTCTTAAGTTAATTATCTCACTGTTACAGCGACGAAAAGCTAATTAATTCAGAAACAAAGGAACTTTAATTATTCAGTACCATATAACACTGACAACGGTCATATAATCATTGAAAATACTTGTGACTGGAGATGTAGCTGTGTGGTACATGCTTGCCTGGTATGTGAAAGGTCTCGGTTAGATTTTTGGCTGTGAAAAGCAAAGCAAAATAGCAAGACGCACTATGCTTTAGTATTGCTATTAACTTTTCCAAGAGCTGAAATTTTTTAGTTTCCTCTTTCTGTTTGCTGAGGCTTCCCTCCCATTCTCCTGCTTAGTTTTGATAGGAAATGGGTTACAGGAAACATTGTACACCTGTAGCTTATTAAAAACTTTATTTTTATATGTTAAAAATAGAAATAATCTTAATATATAATATATAATGATAAAAACTACTAATTATTCCAATACACTAGAGCAGCTAAACTTAGAACAGGGAGAGAGTCAGATCCAATCCTGTCCCCTTTTGTACTCTGGATCAAGAGAGAAAGATGACAAGATCCTCCCCCTCTCGGGGGATGGAAATTGTTGGAAATAAGCCCCCAGATTCAAACTGTCTGTGTCAGAAAGAACGTACTCAGACAGCAAGGGCTGAGGACAAGGCAAAGTTAATTTCTGCAGGAGGGCATGCGCACACTCAGATAGCTCCAAGGCAGCGGTTACACCCAGTGGCAAGGGAGGTGGGGTACTAAGGGCCCACCACTGGAAGTAGCCGTCCTTCAAGTTCATTGGCTGAATTCAAAGACGTACACTCTGATGTAAGGGGTGGACTAGAGTCCGAGAAGGAGGCATTCTAATTTAAAGGCAGGGCTGGGGTTCCTCACAAAATTAACAATCGTCAGATAGGAGAAGAAGATCTTTAAACACTTTTGATTATCAATAACTGAATATATTTAAGGAGTTATGAAATCTCCCCATACTGTCGTTAGGAAAGATGGCTCCTAGTGAGGAAATGGGTAGGGGTATTCAAGATATTTTATGGGCCCTTACAATTTTCTTTAGAGAAATCATTATCTATATTAGAATAAAATTCAGCTGTCAGTTTACTCATTTATTTCGTAGTGATACTTATATGAGCTAAAAACATAACCAGATAAGCAAAGTATTGGAAAGTAACTTATATGTGTCATGTTTAATGCAATCCTAAACGTAAAGTCAAAATGGAGCATAGCTCTTTTATAAATAGCTTCATTAGAATTTTATTTTGATGATGCTTTTTTTTTTCCCTCACTCATTTTATTTTACAAAAACGGAAATGCATTTTCATAGGAAATTTGGAGGTGAAGCCCAGAAGTCAGATATTCAAATGGCTGTTTTTATTGGATATTCCCTCTGGCTATCATGATTGATTGCTCCTAATTTCCTTTTGAAAGAAAATGTTAGGCATAGATGCTTAACAGATTTTGAGGTTTAAGTGTTTTGTAAGATCAGAGGAGAGCGTTTGAATAAAATCTTTATAGTGAGAAAAACATTTTAGATTCAAATAATTTTTTCAACTGAACACTTTGGTCAAAACTAACAAAATTATTGAACACTTTAATAATAAGTGCAAGTATTTATCAGTGGCATGAATAAGTAGATATAGGACATGGATAAGTAGGTATGGAAATGAAAGGCAATGAGGGTCATATTAATGCTGTCAAGACACATAGCTAATTATTTCCATTGCCACATATTCAATTTTTTAAAGAATGAAATTTAAAGTCCTCTTAATCTATGTTGAGAATTATTTTAAATCCAATGAGTAAAATCAATATAGATAAAAACAGTGGAGCTGAGGCTGTCACTTCCTTCCACCTGTTCATTTTACAGTAGTGCTTTAGGGCCCTTCTTCCTTCCACTGTCCTAAGAGTGAGAGAGAAAACCCAATTTTCACTATATTGTAAAAACTTAGATATTCACTGATGCTCTTGGTTAGAACACATACTCATTGGATCTACTAGGTGACCTTCAGTTACCTTCAGCCTCTCCAACCTCATTAGGGGTTCATGAATAAGCACCATATTTCATGCATGTAATTAAGATCAGAGTGAATTCTGGGACAGGCATGCATGTTGAGAGCCCCTAAGCTGTCACAGCACTCTGATAATTATACCTAGAGACTCAGAGAGGCACTTGGGCTGAGATGCATAGTCTTTAAATTCTGGTCTTACTTAATCTGGGGGATACTGCTGTGTTTTGTGTGCTGTGTGTAGTGCTTTTGCTTTCCTGGCACCCTGGCACCACTTTTCTTTTTCACTATAGATATAATTTTTTTTTTTTTTTTTTTTTTTTTTTTTTTTTGCTGGAATGAACTTGTCCTGAGCACAACTCCCATGACTTTCAATAAAAGCAGCTGCTTACCACATGCCACTGGATGTGCTCTTCCGAGTCATTATTCGTTGTGCACAAGAGTCTGGGTTATACCTGATGGATTTGTAATTCTGTAACAAAATTGCAAATTTCTTGCCTTTTAAAAAAGTTTTCTTACTTTTAAATGGCTTATCTCTCAAATACCTTTAAGTTGATTGATTAAAACACTTATCCTGAAATTATTAAGATAATTTTAAGGTGTGTTCTCAGTACACATGAGGTTGTTCTTTGCTTTGATCCCTGTATTTCAGGCCTGAACTCTCGCATTGGCTCCAGACATCTTAGCCCTTCTTTGCATCTGCTTCTGGTCTCTATTTCCGACCTCTGCCCTGTGCAGGATCCCAGCCCGAAACCACTTTGGACAGACTATAAAGTGTTACTGAGTTACTTTATGAATTAGCTGTGAATTAAATTGTGTTTCTCCTAGGCCTATGGGACTGGGTAGCTGAACCTTCAGCTGGCATGTGGAAACGGAGCTCCTTATGCCAATGGGCGCTTTATGATCTCAATAGTTGGTGACATCGTGGTGCCTCCGATAGGATGACAATGCATACTCAAAAGTGAAATAAATAGGTCACAGATGTATAAATACCACATCTTTTCTCTGATATGAGTTGTGAAGATATAAATGAGTTCTCGAATGTAGGATAGATACTGTGAAATAGAAAATATTCAAAGGGAAAGCGTAGGAGTAAGTAATGAGGGGAAAGAAAAAATGGGATGCTAAAAAAGGAAACATAGCATATGTTATACAGGAGGTGGGGGGTTAGAGCGGGCAGGGGCACGGGAAAACATGTGACGTAAGTCGTGTCATATACTGGCACAAATTCTCAGTGTTGAGAGTGTGACCATGATGTGCATATAAAATGTACCAATAAGAATTATTTTTTTTTTAAATTTGGAGACAGGGTCTCGCGTTGTAGTTCAGGCTGGCCCTGCACTCACTATGGTGCCCAGGCAAGCCTGGAACTCAGCAATCCTCCTGCCTCTGCCTCCCGAGTGCTGGGATGACAGGCATGAGCCACCACGCCCGGCACTGTGGTATGTGGTATTGATGGCTGGTGGGCGTGAGTCTCCATGCCCAGCATTCTATGTGGTCACTGGGGGTCGAACTCAGGACCTTGCGCTTGCGAGGCAGGCGCCGGAACCACTGAGCTAACCCTCCGGCCCAAGAATTAAATTTTTGAAAAACGGTGACACTGCAGCTGAAGGCTTTATGACAGAATGGACATCAGCTGAAGAAACTGCGGGCCACTTGCTGATCCCAGGCCGTCCGTCGCAGTTTCGCAGCCTCGTAAGCCTGGCTTGTGGCAGGGCCTGGCGCCTGCTCTTCCCCGCACGAGCCTTCAGGCCTCCGCAGTGCTGGGCGGTCACCAGAGAGGAGCAAGGCCAGAGCCCGGTCTCAGCCTGGGGGAGCGCTGACGGTCCTGTTGGTACAGACCTTTTGCTCGTGTTGCTCTTCATCACCCTCGCTGGGCCGTCGGGCAGGGAGGGGGTCAGGCGGGTCCCACATGGCTGTATTTTGAAAAGATCTAATTGCCAGAATCTTGAGAACGTTCTAAAGATTTCAATGTTATTAGGCTTCTTCTTCATAATTTGTCTTCTCCTCTTCTTCTTGGTCCTCTTCTTTTCACTTTACTAATGATCAGGGGGCTACATTACTTGCTGGTAGCTTACACAGTTAATGAATAACATATTGTTTTCTCACTATTGCAGAGAATATTGTCTTTTATTTAGAAAAAACCACTGAGAGGTTGAGAATGTAAATCAGATAAGCTACTATTCAAAAAGGTAAAATTTTTATATCTTCTTTGAAGAAAGGAAGTGAGATTTCAAACCTTACAAAACAGTGTTTTTCACTGACACTAAAACTTAAAAAGCCTCGCTGTGAAGTTAGAATGGCGTTAAAGGAGTGTATTAATCTTGTCATAGTTTCAGTAAATGACATTTGTCTTATATGTCGTCTTACTGAGACCAGGTTCTCTATTTCCATTATATTTAAAAACAGATTTTCTTTGGAGACACATGCATTTTCACAACAAATCTACAACTGGAATTCTGTAGATGTAATTTTTTTAATTGAATTCTTTATTGGTACAATTTATATACATCTGTAGATGTAATTTTAAGATGTAATTCTTCACATCTTAAAATACACCTATTTCTGAGTAGAAAGTAATATTTTTCTTAGCAATAAATGTTTGGATCTATCTTCCTTTTTGGTTTCAAGAATTTGCTGTTAAAAAGGCATTTGGGTTTTTATCAGTGATTATAAAAACCAATGTCATTTTAAATTAAGATTAATTACAAGCACAGTAGTATCTTCAAAAAAACAATACTTTCTCTAGATTTGCAAGATGTCTTTTTGAGACACAAAGAAAATGTCCATTATTATTTGCATTTATAATGATAGATTCTCAGATGAACAAGGGTGTAACATCTAAATTATGAAAATTTAGGGTTACTATCATCTGCTATAAGGTCATGTTATAAAACACTGCCTTGTCCCTGAAATCTAAAAATCTTCCTTCTAACCTTCCCAAGAACTGAGACTACAGGTGTACTCTATGATACTCAGCTACCGCAAGCATTATTTTAACACTATATAGTGAAGTCAATCTAAAAGCAAAGTGAAAATGTTTTCTGGTTGATGAGAACACTGACATATTTTCTCTTTTAATTCTCACTACTATTTCCCTTTGTATATGTTAGGAGAACACGACTCAGTATCTAAAGTTGCAGAACTAATAAGTGACAGAGTTGGTATCTGACATAATTTGATGGTGTCACAGACACCATCTTAAGATTTGAAATCCTGCTCTCTAATAAAAACAGTTTTTAAAAAGAAATTTAACAAGGCAGGATGGGATATTCTCTAGAGAATGATTGTGGAAAAATAACCAGAACTCTAGAGACGGGAAGCTGGTGTTTAATGATGAGAGAGCAGAGGAGACGAAGGACAGCACTGTCTTGAGCTGGTCTGTAGGAGTTAACCGGGAATTGCACAGTCGTGATAGAGGGCAGAAAGCCTCACGGGAAAAAAGAATAGCCGAAACGAACCAGCGCCTCCGATCAGTGTTATCTGCAAGTCCAGGGAGCACCAATCTAACTGCAGTTGTTGATTTAACACTAGAAACGGCAAGTGAGCCGAGCTGAGACAGACAGCCACTAGCCAGACTATGTAAGAAAAAAGGACTCAGGTTCACACCTGGCAGCCCCAGCCCGGGTGGAGGAAAATCACATTCTCTCTGGTAATCAGCCCCAGAGGACCAGTAATTCATCAGCAAAAAAATCAGACTCCCTAATTTTTGTTACAAATACTTGCTTCGGATTTAGGTTGAACCAGCTGTAGGCAGATAGACTCTGCTAAAATATCATGCAGGATGCCTGCTTTTGGCATCTCTCCAGCCTTTCTAGACCACTGACCTCCAATCGGGGCAGATTTTCAGAGCTTTGCAACAGAGTTAGTTTTACATGCTGGAGAGCAGTGTTTGGGACTGGCTGTTGGGTTTCGAAGCAACAGCAAGACCCCTGCCTAGGGTTTTCCACTTTAAGTTAGACTTCTGCCTTCCTTCTGAGACTGGGGAAGAGGGTCAGGATGCTTCGTCCTTGATGAACACCTCCCACATAAATGCTTAGCAGGTACTAGGTTGTACAGTTACGAAGAAGTTTATTTTTTAAACAGATTTACATTTATTTACTCCAACTGACAATTTCTGAAGCGAATATTCTCAGAAGAGGGAAAGGGAAAATGTGTTCCTTTACTTTCAATAGAAAGAACTCTCGAAAATAAATAAAAACTTGAATTTTTCCCTTAGAAGACTTCACGTTTTCAAATGCAGCAGTTGCAGGCAGGCATTAGCAAGCTCGTTTTTGTATTTCATAGTATGTCTCACTTCCTACCAAATATACAGATAGTATACCACCTATACCATCTGTATAGTACCCAAGTTAATATCGTGCTGTTCCGTCTGCTGTCCTGATCCTCCAATTTTTTCAGGTGTTTCAGAAATTGAATGGAGGAAAAGTTGGTAATTAAAGATGCCTGAATGCTCATATGTGGCAGGAAGCACCTGGGGGTGGGCAGAACCCGGAGTAGGACAAGGTCATTCACATTTTGGGGCCCTTTGCC
>PVIC010022746.1:0-27421 GCA_004025085.1 Thryonomys swinderianus
AAAAAAAAAAAAAAAAAAAAAAAAAAAAAAAAAAAAAAAAAAAAAAAAAAAAAAAAAAAAAAAAAAAAAAAAAAAAAAAAAAAAAAAAAAAAAAAAAAAAAAAAAAAAAAAAAAAAAAAAAAAAAAGAAAACAACAACAAAAAAGATACCAGTGACATCACTGTATGTCAAAGTCTTATAAGCTGCATAATAACATACAATCACTTAAGGTTGTTAAATACTCTGTATGTTTGCTCTTCACATACATCAACATCAGAATATTTTACTCTGTATAATGCATATTAGAAGAGTATTCATCAATTATCTCATTTATTTTTGATACCACCATGAGGTAGAAGTTATCTGAAGTTAACAATTCACAGAAGTTCAAATAGCATATATATAATGTCAATTACTTTATGAGCAGCTATACATATTCACACTTAAATACTAATTACTTTGCCAAACAGCAATGTTATTTTAAAGCTGGTTTTGAAAAATTCCTATGAAAAGGTTTTCTTTAAGTGAATATTTTGATCCACATAAATCCAAAATAACATTTTATTTATATTTGGGTATATAATTTCATATAAACGTAAATAAATAAAATCATTAGAGTGCATTAGGGATTGAACCCAGAGCTTTTCACTGAGCTTCATCCCCAGTACCTTTTCACTTTTTTTATTTTGAGGTAGGGTCTCTCATTAAGTTGCCTCTCTCAGCTTAGTGGAATTCTTGGATTACACATATGTGTCACAACACCCAGCTGAGACTGCTCTATCTTTAGCTTGTCACATTAACTGACCATATCTGAGAGTTTACTATATTCCCCCAAAGCTACTTCAATTTGAAATTGAATAAACAACATAGATAAAAAGGGGAACAAAACAGAAACAGCACTGAAGACAGATGCATTAGCCTCTGGAAAACAAATTTTTCCCTAGTGCCCTCTGCTTCTATTCTATAGCAGTACAATAAATTAGCCACTCTATCCTCATATCCCCAAATCTTTATAATGCAAGCTATCTAAGAGGCAGGAAAGCCTAGGCTGATTTTATGCCTTTTCATTAAATTCTTGCTTATATCCACAATCTTGGATACAGATAACCTCTAGATTTTCTGTTTTCCTTTCCAGTTCCTGTTCAGGGCTCATCAAATTTCTCCATCACTAGTAATACTGTAGCTCATAAATGTTCAAGATTCATCCATCATTAAAATAAATTAGAACAAAACAAAACAAAAGCCCATCCGTTGGTGCCTTCCTATGCCTCTCCCTCACCATCAAGTTTCTAGAAAGGGATCTATTGCTACCTCTTAACCTTCACTCACCGAGCATATTCAGCACACTCTGGGCTTCTAATATTCCACCAAAACTGGTCCCACAAATTACTTGAAGTCAGAAGACCATATTCTGTTATTACCACTATATCCTCAGGACCTGAAAACATTACTGTTCTTCTTACTGGGGCATTTATTCTCCAAAATGTTCTTGAATATGCCCCATGCCTATCTCAGCTAGATATCAATGACCCTACTTCTCTCTCAGTGCTTCACCAAAGTAAGGAAATACACAATTTTAATCCAAGTAAGTATGTGTGATCTGAGGGTGGCTGGCCTGAAAAGTACTAAGTATGAAAGAAAATAAATGCAATCCTTTGTGCTGCAAAGTGTCTGAAGAAAAAAAAAAAACCAAAAAAACACCGAGAGGCTGGGGATTTAGTTCAGTGGTTCTGGCACCTGCCTTGTAAACATAAGGTCCTGAGTTTGAATCCCAAACCAATCTACACAAACCCCCCCAAAAGATAGATAATGGTAATACCTCATGTGCAAGCTGGGGGGAAATTGTTAAAGGACAAACATTTGTGTGTTTTTAATAAACCTGCTAATGTAAATATTTGCTTTGATTTAGGGCAACTTCTTACCATAAATGGAGAGGTGTTAGTGTCACCAGTGTATGATGCTACTCTGAAAAGCCCAACTAATTTCCCATGATCTCTTTATCTCATCCTCAACAACTTTCTACAGCTATTCATGAAAAATTTCTTACAGAAAATTCTATAATCAGCCAACACAAAAAGCTGACATGCTTTGAAAGAAAAATTTTGTGTACAATTTTAAATTAACATTTTGGTTAAGACTGATGAGTTAAACCTCAAAAGCTTGGGGTAATCTAAGGACACCAAAAACAAAAGAACTCCCAAATCCAAACCAACTCAAATTCACAAAGTACTTTGTGGACTTCAAAAATAAAGACATAACTCAAATCTCTAACTAAAATATAAACAAACTAGCAGACACTTGGCAGCTGCTATTCATCTACAGTGCTGTTCTTAATTGTAACACCTACAATGACAGCAACTCACACATATACACACAAAAGCAACTACTAAAGGTTGTAAAGTGTAACCAAAATGCAGTTAGAATTATCTGAGCTAAAAGAAAAGGAAGCAGGCAATATCCTAGGTGACCAAAAATTCACAAATATGGCCTATGCAACAGCCAATTCACCCCATATCATCAAGTGCTTTTAGTTTTACTTTATTCTGTTCTCTGACCAGCCATCAGTTAAAGAAAAAAAGATGACATAGAGGCATTTCAAGTGACAGAAAGAAAAACCATTTACATGTACGTTATAGATGTTTTTTAAAAAGATGACTTGGGGGGATTATTATAAAACAAAGCATTGCTCAAATAACACTCATAAGTGTACGCCTGTGGTACATTCAGGTAATGTCACAAATGAGCCTACTTACACTGATAACCCAATGAAAACTATGGAAGGAATTCTGTGGCAAACAGATTTCTAGCTGTTTGACCTTTCATGGTGTTTTTGCTTGGTTTAAAGTTTCACTCTTTCCTCAGAGGCAGAAAGACTAAAGGCTAAAAGAAAAAAGTAGGCACCATTCATTATTTGCAACACAGCGAATACTTTTGGCTTTTTTTTAAAGCATACATATATAAAATGTCAATGGGTTAGCAAATTCTACTGATTTTCACTTGCAACAGATACTGTATTTACCAACTGTTTAGGTCTGCTAACATTAAAAATTTTTTGTATAGTACCTATAATGCAAAAAATTTATAAAAGATACTGTTGGTTGGGATATATATCTCCACATGGTGTAACAAACACTTTTTAATAACATATCAAAAAAAATTTTTTTTGAGACAGGGTCTCACTTTGTAGTTCAGGCTGGCCCTGGCTCACTATGTAACCCAGGCCAGCCTTGAATTTAGCAATCTTCCTGCTTCTGCCTCCCCAGCTGGGATTACAGGTGTTTGAGCCATTGCGCCTGGCATTGTGGTGTGTGGTACTGATTGCTGAACTGTGGTATGTGGTACTGGGGATGAAACTCAGGACCTTGCATTTGCAAGGCAGATGCCTGAACCACTGAGCTAAATCCCCAGACCAATTTAATGCACATCTGCAGGGATGTATCCCCAAAACACATTCACATAAGTATGCAAAGATATTTCCATAAAAGTTAATTCCAGTACTACTGAATTTTTTAAAAACCAACGAAAAACTTCTGTTACCTACAAATAAAAAATGAAAAGTACTCCTATTTAATGACAAAAAGATAAAAGCTATACTGTATTACTAATAGGAGAAAAGTCTAAAACACATTTAAGAGGACAACATTTTTGAAAGACATTCTATATTGATTTTTTCACTTCTCTGATTTCTTCTCCTTCAATGAATCTTTTGCTTACCCTGTAACTACCAAGTAAGTGGTTTCCCTGTATTATTATCCCTGAGAAATCTCTTTTACCTTTTATTTTTATAAAGTCATAAGGCTCAATCTCTACCATCAGGTTGCTTAATTTCCAGACCTACCTATCCAAATGTGTTTTATAAATATCTCTATCTGGAAGCCTCAGAGAGTTTTCATGGTCACTTATTTCAAAACTGAAAAGCTCTACTCAAACACAGAAATCACTTGTTTCTATAAAATATTCTGAATTTTAAATCCAGAAATCTGAATACTATCTCTGATCACTTCTCTATCACTGACTCCCTCCCACAAACTAAATGAGGGATTACTTCCTTAATACTTCTTAACTATATCTGTTTTAATATCAACAACTAATACCTTATTTCAGGGCCTCCGTATCTGTGGGCAGAATGACTGCCATCCACTTGAAACTATTTTAGCTAAAATGGCTAAGACACTTCTTTTTGGAGACAGGGTCTTGCTCTGTAGTTCAGGTTGGCCCTGAGCTGACTATATAGCCCAGGCAAACCTCGAAGTCAGTAATCCTGTCTCTGCCTCCCGAGTGGTGGGATGACAAGCATGAGCCACCACGCCTGGCACTGTGCTTTCTGGTATTGATTGCTGGTGGGTGTGAGTCACCACGCCCAGCATTGTATGTGGTTACCAAGATTGAACTCAGGATTTTGCACTTGCTAGGCAGGCGCCGGAACCACTGAGCTAAATCTCTGGCCCAAGCCACTTCTTTTTTGCTCCAGCAAAACTTTCCTGCACATTCTTCAATTTTAGTTGAAGGGTCAAGTTTCCTAACACCTTCCCTCAAGCCCTCCAATGCCTATTTCTTTCACAGCATAAGAACTGTAGTAAGCTTTAGTCTGTAATCAAACACAACTTGAAAAATTACAGTGCAAATTGTACATACCACAGAAAACATATCACCAAGGCTTATATGTAATATATAAATTTTTAAAACTTATTAACTATTTCTGGAAATTTATCTTATGCTGTCCAGTATTTCTTCTCCTTAGAAAGTAAGAAATCAGTGTCAGTTCTAAAACAGCACTAAAACACAATAAAGCTATACAGTCAACTTTAAATTTTCTATAGTCACATAATAAAAGAATCAGAAATTTAATATTTACTTGATCCAAATTTTTTTTTTTTTTAAGACAGGGTCTCACTCTGTAGATCAGGCTGGCCCTGAGTTCACTCTGTAACCCAGGCAAACCTCAAACTCACCAATCTTCCTGCCTCTGCCTCCTTCGTGCTGGGATTACAGGCTTGAGCCACAGACCTAGCATTTACTTGATCCAAAATATTATCTTAATCTGTGACTAATGTGAGATATTTCACATTAGTTTTAGAAATGTGTTATGCATTTTACACTTTTATTTGGATTAGCTTCATTTCATGTGCCATATGTGGCTAATAGTTACTGTACTAGAAAACACTATTTTGCAACATTGTATTTGTTGTAGTTAAGGTACTTACTATGTAAAAAGAGCATAAAAAAGGATGGCACTAAAGTAAGCAAGCTTAATTTCATATCAAAGAATGATATCTCAAGTTTCAAACCTTCAAAAAATCTAAATTATGAAAACCTCCCACACTGATGAAAAGCCTAAATTCAGAACAAAAATGTAGGTAATTACAAAACTGCATTATTTACTGATCATCACAAGGAGAATGGCACTCAACCACTGCTAAAAGTGATTTGATTACCTCTGAGAAAGCAGAGGTAACTTAGTAACTGCGATTCATTTGATAGCATTCAACACAGCCATTAAATAACAGGTTTTAAAGTTTACATAGTAACAGGGGAAACTGATAATTGAATGGTAAGTAAAAGATAAAAGCTATGACATGATTTATACAGGTGCATACTGTACATGTATCTGCACAACAGTCACATACATATCTATAGAAGGGGAAATACTAAAGAAAATCAAAAGTTAATCATTTTTCAGTGATACTTCCCTTCAATTACTCCTTTTAACACATATTTATTGAATGCTTCTTTGTTTAGATCCCTGCTGAACAAAAGTATATCAGTTTTCTTTTCACTTTTCCACAATTTTCAAAATTTTATAAGTATGTTATTTTTACAGTCTTAACAATCAGAAAAATGCAATATGGAGTGAATACAGATTTGGGCAAATCAGCTGTGCAGTGCTGGGTAAACTGGAAGAACTGAATATGGCTTGAGTATTTAAGATGTACAAACAAAGCAAAACAGTATACATAAATATATTAAAATGTGTAGAAAAATATGTACTATTACATAAACTATTAATTGTGGGATATCTGTTTAACAATGTAATTTTCTTCACTTGTCTTTTCTATTATACTTTTATATTACTGTAGTAAAACTATCTTAAAAATTTTACACACGTAATAGAACACCTATGTACTACATACAAAACTGCCAGAACTTAAAAAAAGGAGTCACAACTTTATTGAAACTATTAATTAGGGGCCAGGGATTTAGTTCAGTGGTTCCTGCATCTGCCTAGCAAACCCAAGGTCACGAGTTCATCCCCAGCAACCACATACCACAGTGCTGGGCGTGGTGACTCACGCCTGTAATCCCAGCACTTGGGAGGCAGAGACAGGAGGACTGCTGGGAGTTGGAGGCTTGCCTGGGCTACAGAGTAAGCCTAAGGCCAGTCTGAACTAGGAAGGGAAACCCTGTCTCAAAAAGACAAAACAAACAAAAATTATTAATTAGTAAGAACAATACATGACAACAGTAAAAGGAATGCAAGACAGACTATAAACTCATACAAAATAAAATGAGGCTATCAGGATCACACTTGACTGAGACAGGAGGAATGGAGAAAATGATAAAATGAAGGAAAAAGGATTGAAAATAGTTGTTTTGCTTTGCAATGATAGAGATCAAATCCAGGGCACCACTTAGCTATCCCTGGAGAATGAATTTGAAATAGGAAGGATTTAATTAATAGAGAAGTAGCAGGTACTAAAGATAAAGCCTGGGGCCACTGAGTTTGATTAGAATGTAGGAAAGAGTAGAAGTAAACTGAACACAAGTTGCAAGGGCCTTCAATTTTCAGAAGTGAGAGCCTCAAAATTTTTGAGTTCAGCAAGAACAAGGATTACTGGAGGTTGTACCACTTTCTCCTCAGCTGTACTGTTACAACCTTGGTTTAAAACATTGTAATGTCTGACCTGTGTCACTGTAACCACCTCTAACTAAATCTGCTGCTTTCCTCTTGCACTCCTATGGCCCAGATACTGCAGCTAGCTAGATTCTTTTATTTAGGGCCAGGGATACTGGGGATTGAACACAGGGTCTTAAGCATGCTAGGCATACAAACCTCTAGCCCCAGCAGATCCTTTAAAGACATAAATCAGATCACACTTTTACTCAGAAACTTTACTATGGTTTCCCATTCACGGTAAAAAGCCAAAGCCACTAGACTTTCTATAAGAGTCTCCAACATTGCTCTCTCACCCTCTAATTCTGACTGCTCTCCAACAGCAACTGGCCTACTTATTCTTTCTGTTCTAGCCACACTGGACTTCCCTGCCATAGTTTTTATAATATTCCGGGCATAATGTTAATCACTCTTTCCCTTACCCTCTTCACTTCCTTCATATCTTAAGGCTTCTCTGACCCCAGTCGATATAAAACGCCAAGCCCCATCGACCCCCAGCCAACCCCCCTTTAAAGTAGCTTTTTTTTTTTTTTTTGAGACAGGGTCTCGCTTTGTAGTTCAGGCTGGCTCTGAGCTCACTATGTAGCCCAGGCAAGCCTCGAACTCAGCAATCCTCCTGTCTCTGCCTCCCGAGTGCTGGGATTACAGGCCTCCATGCCCAGCATTGTATGTGGTTACCGGGGATCAAACTCAGGACCTTGCGCTTGCGAGGCAGGTGCCAGAACCACTGAGCTAACCCTCTGGCCCAAAAGTAGCTTTTTCTTTACAATAGTTAACATCATCTGCCATCTTACTGCTAGAACATCTGTCCCATATATACACAAACAAGTCTGAAAAACATATACACATAAAATCAAAGCTCTATAAGGGTAGATCTTTCTTTTCTTTGTTCATTTCAGTATCCAAGGTACCCAGAAAAAGACCTGACATATAGCAGGTGCTCCACATTTGTTGTAAGAATGAAAGAAGACGACACCATGGTGTTAGTAGATAATTAGTTCAAATGGTTTATGATACACTGTATTTATATAAATGAAATTTATAATAATTATTTTGGAGTAGTGGGGATTGAACTTGGGCCCAACAGTGAATTTATTCTAGCTTACTACATAATTTTCCTATGGGAACTATTCACTAATACAGTACTTAAACTTTGAGCATATACCAACTTTTAATTTATCAGCAATTTATCTCTAAGTCTTGCCTTTAATTATTTGGAACAGGGCAGTAAAGACTGACAAAGATAAGAGGGAGTCTTAAATGTTTTCTTTCCTTTTTCGTTTCTCTCAAAATAAAAAGAAATGACTCATCTTTGTTTCCCAGAGAATAGTTGTAATGCATACACCTAAAAGTCCTAACCCTAGGTAAGACCAAAACAGAAATTAAAAGTATGAACACAGGGCAGCAATTAGACCCTAGGAAAGTGAAGTAAGCACTGACGAGCCTGGAGAAGTTAGCAGTTCTTAATTCAAATGTTCTTAAATTAAAAGCTTCTGTATTTTAAAGGGAAGTAAACACAAAATAACACTGACTTCTCTGTTCCCTTTTAAAATATACAATCCTGAAAGACAAAGTGAAAGTTTAAACATTTTCAATACCTCAAGTTTAGATTTTATTACTAAGCATTTAGGTAACAAATGTTAGGGGCAAGAAAATAAGTGATAAAGTACCCAGCTGGGTTAAATCTTAATCTGTTACCAGCTATATTTTAAAGACCATAAAGTTTTAAATTTTATGGGTCCTTACTAGAGCCTTTACTTCTCTCCAGTTCTCTAGATACAACTTATTCTCCCATCCAAGTACTAACCAGGCCCGACCTTGCTTAGCTTCCGAGATCAGACGAGATCGGGCGCGTTCAGGGTGGTATGGCTGTAGACAAGAGAAAACTTTTATTCTGACTTGATGTTTACCACTTCCATGAGCATTTTTATATTTTTGGTACATATTACAAGAATCAAAGTAAACATCTAATACAGTTCTACGTGTTTTTAAACTTTATAAATGGTATTAATACCTCTCAGCTCTGCCATTTACCAGCTGTCTGACTTTAGCTAAATTAACATCTTTATACCTCGGTTTCCTCTCTAACAATGAAAATAATACTACCTAATATGGTTATTAAGAGATAAAAATGAATCAATACTGTTAAGATAGCATTTAATAAGTATCCTGCTGGGCTTGGGTGTAGTTCATTGGTAAAGCAATTGCTTAGCTTACCAGGTTCACTCCTCAAAACCATGATAGCAAAAAAGTCTTCTGCTTAGAGAAAGCAGTGTATGTATTAGAAATTATATAAATCTCAAAAGGACCTTGACTGTGCCTATATACTGACTGAGGAACATACAGTGATAGGAATGAATAACTACCAAAGTGAATATGAAAATCCATATAATGCCAGATATTCTCAAAGTTGGATTCAAATGAAAAATACAGTGTTTAAACTAGAAAGGCTTGCTAGCCTACATAACAAATTCAAAGTGCTAAGAACAGAAAGAAGTCTGTAGTTTTAAATTTACAAATTGGACATAATGTTGAAATAGAATTTAAATATTGATTTAAATTGAGGATAATTTAAAAATATACAAATACTGAGACACTTCCTTTTATGAGATTTGGACAGACGACTGGGAGAGAAAAGAAATTTCTTAATGAGAGCTACTCTGACTTTTTCTTCCAAATGAAGGAGGCACTTTGGCTTTCACACACAATAAAATATTATTTAGTATTCAAATTCCAGTATTCATCGAATCTTTTTACTAACTGTAAGCAGAACAAATTAAAATTTAAAATGATGTTCTACAGGATTCACCTATATTATATGATTTTCATAAAGACAAATGGATTCTGCAAAATTTATCAATGTGATCTTAGATATTTTATCTTTATTTTGACATAGAATTTTTATTAGTTTCTAGGTCAAAAGATGAGAAAAGATCAAAACTCAAACACCCTATGTACTGAGTCCCAGAAAATTTCTTTCAAGAACTTTTTAATGACTTAAAAATGTTCAGACTGATATGTATCTACTTTGATACACAGACAGAGGAACAACTATATCTAATGATCACTCAATAAATGCTATTTGCTGCAGGACCTATGTTTTAATCTGTGAAATTTAGAAAGCTACCAGACAATTTGTTTAACAAAACATACCTCTGCAAAGTATTAAAATGACTACTAGAGAAGCCAACATTTTAGTTGGGCAGAACATATAAATGTATGTAGAGTGTGCTAAATATATCAGCACAAAAGAGTTGAAAAAATTTATTTCCCCCAGAGTTTAGCACTTATTTCTAAGTCTGAGAGGCTAACTGAAAACAGTAATTAAATGTAACAGCAAGGATAAAGTGCACTGGCCCCTGCCCCCAGAAACCTGGTATATGAGAATGTAGTCTGTTAAGAGATTTATGCCTTAGAAAAAGTTTTACCTTTTTCTTCCTAAAGTGGGAACTTGGAAACACAGAACCATTACTTACTTCTGTTTCCCACAGCCCCCCATCACAGTAAAATATACGTGTAAGTCAATCAGTCTCAATGTAAGATTCAGTAAAAAATCAAGCTTTAACGAATAAACCAAGAAAAAGGCCTAAATACTTTCATTATCTTCTAATGGAAAAAGAACTCCATCATCGCGCCCTCTGCGTCCACTGCCCCAAGCACGACGCAGCACCTGCCAAGCCCCGCGCTCAAATAATGGTGTAACTTTTTAAACGTAATTTAGGAAGCAGCAGATTATTTCGTGAGGAGTCCTAGAAGATAGTAGAAAACGTCCTCTCAAAAAGGAAGTCACGAGCTTTGGGGCCGGTTCCTCTGCTTGTTGGGGGATTCAAAATCCGCTTGCTTCAGGGAGCCCTGGAAGCTGCACACTCCGGTGGCTGCCGGCCTCGGGCCTCGGCGAGAAACAGGCAGTGTTTACACCTGTCACGAGGGAGCGGGAGGGAGAAGCAGGAAGCCCGAGCGAAGCCCCAAACTTCTCAACAGCTCCCAGAAGGGGCGGCCGGCGCGGAGCTGTGGGCAGGTGAAAGCGGAGGGGCAGGGCAAGACCGCGGTGGCCCGGGAGGGAACGCTCACACTGCCCGGCCAGTGCCCAGGTTGCAGAAGACGGTCCCGGGCGTTTCAGGCGCCACCAACAGCTTTCCCGCACCCGCCGCGGAAGACAGCAGAGCCAGAGCCCGAAATCCGCAGGCCCGCAGAACCGGTTCGGTTCCCACAGCCCCAGCTCAGCGGCGCGCAGGTGCTTCAGGCCAGCGAGAGGGCTGGCAGTGGGCCGGGTCTCCGCAGCCTTTCTCCCCCCGGCGGCTGAGGAAACGGAGCGACAGCGCTTACCTGGCTCGTCCGGGGCCGCTGCGTTGGGCATGGCTCAGGGGCCCGGGGAGAAACTGGCTCCCCAGAGAAGAACTGGCTATTTGGAGGTGGTGAAAGCAGAAGGCAGGCTGCTCCCGGCCCTGTCAGTGCAGCAGCGCCATAGACGCCCACCCGGAGTTTCAGCGTTGCCGCGGGACCCCCATCCCACTACCCTCCGCCCTCTTCCGCCGCCGCCGCCGCCGCCGCGCCTCCACCTCCTCCTCCTCCGCGGAGACCCCCCCTCCCACTCCACACACTTTCCCATCATGCAACGGGAACCCGCTGCCGCCAATACGTCACTTCCGGGCTCAGGTAGCTAGGTCGGGGCCGGGGGCTGGTGGGTTCAGCGGAGGGAGGGAGAGGACACTAAGGGAATTAGTGTCACAGAACGCTTCCCCTTGCGCAGGCGCTTTGGTGCTGAGTACCGGCCGCCATTTTAGGTGTGGGCAAACTGCCCTTTCCTTTTACTTCCCGGAGAGTCAATGGGGGAAGGGGGCGGGAACGGGGAGGAGGGAGGATAGAAGTCCTCCAGCCCTCCACAGCGTACTGAGACGGCACTCCTGGCAAAGGGCAAGAGCTCTTCCCTGCTGCTTAACGTTCTGCTTAGGATCGAACTAGATCTCTCGCTTTTCAAGTAAGATTTCAAGTTTTAGAGATAGACCGCCAGATCTTGTACACCAAAACACCCACTAGCAACATTCAGCAACTTCCCTTTTTCGCCCCGAAAGGACTTTCTCGTTCGCAGCCTAAGTCGCTTCTCCTTTTTATGTAAACCAACAGAACAGGAAACTGACAATGACAAAGAAGTGATTGTTTTACATCGAAATTAAGATGAAAAAGCAACATCCAAACTAAAAGATCTTCGTCAAAATAAAAATAATGGTCTAGAATTTTGCTAGAGATGGTGGTGTTTCTTTACAGTCCTTCAAATAAACTTCTGGATTTAAACACATTTCTGTAAAGATGGTAATGATCTGTTTCTTTCGTCGGTCTTGAGCAGTTGATCCAGTCACTGTAAAATCAGTCACTGTAAAAATCAGACTGGAAGGCTACACGATTATTATTACTGTCTGGGAAAATGAGCCAAGGCTTCTACCTCACCAATCAGGAGCCCTGGCCAGGTCCTCATTCTGTCCGCATTTGCCGAACCTCTGCGTCAATACTAATTCAAAATAGTTTCCGAAGCTCAAAACTCAGCAGATCGAAAAAAGAAAAAAAAAAAAAAACCCACAAAAACCCCCAACAACAACGAGGATTGGAAAACATCCTTTGGCCATAGAGAAGTGTCCATCCCTTTGAGTGGCGGAATTACACATATCAAAGGAACGATAAGGACAATAGCAGTTCATCACAGTTTATCCCGCCTCTACGATTTGTCCTCGACAAATTGGTTGCAGCACAGAAACAGACCCAATTCGTCTCGTTACATCTCAATCGCTATAAAATATACGGATACTATATCACTTCAAAATGTAGTATCAATTGCTTTGTGGTGATCCTGGATTTTTTGTTATTACTCTATCACCAACGTGAGAGTAATCTGTAAGACTTGTCAAATGTACGTATTCCTATTGTATTTCGCCCCCTGCTGGCCTAGTTCGTGTGCAAGCTTTAAAAAATGTGTGTGTGTGTGTGTGTGTGTGTGTGTGTGTGTGTGTGTGTGTGTGTAAAATTGGGCACAGACTGATTTTAAACATGTACTGTTTTCATTTGATAACTCTACCAATCAAAGAATATTGAAATAACACATGACAAGATCCTAAAGCAGATCCTACAGTATGGAAATGTTTAAATTACGGATTTAAAATATTAATAAATTAAAAATGTTTAAAATGATGAATTTAAACATCAAAACACTAAAAAGAAAACCCTGCTTTTGGGAAAATATATAATATTATACATAATATTTGATTACAAAATGATGGGTTTTATTAGGTAAAGACAGAAAGATAAATGCACTTAAGAACAACAATTCAAAAAGCAGCTTCCAACTTTATGGAAAGCTGACAACTGGCTGGTGAGTGTAATTAATCAAGCTGTTATTGGTACTCTCACATGTAATTCTGAAGACAGCACTCTAATGGTTACAAAACTACTATAAAAAGAGATAATTTATGGGAAATATTAAAATCATTGCCAATGATATTATAGTTTTTGTTTACCTTTTAAACGTGAGATATAGCCAGTGGTGCCCTATGCCTGTGATCTCAGCACTTGGGAGGCTGAGGTAGGAGGATCACTGTGAGTTTGAGGCCAGCCTGAGATATATAGTGAGTTCAAGGCTAGCCTGAACTACACAGTAAGATGCTGTCTCCCAAGTAAGCAAAGAAACAAACTTGATATTTGGCATCAAGAAAAGAAAAAATGACCAGTTCTCATTTGTTAAGTTTATTTCAATTTTTTCCTGTGTAAACTTTTATGAAAAATTATGGTTCTAATGTAAGTAGAACTTGTATATTTTTCATCTAATTTTATGTTCTAAGTATTTCTATTATGTAACATTTATAATAATTTAATTTAATTATGTATGTAATGGTCAATGGAATGGGCATACCATGATTTTTGTTACCCCATTAAAAATATTTTAGTCTCCTTATATATCAAATGAGAAAGTACTACTTGACCAGATTCTCTGTTTTCAAAGGGTAGCTATTTAGCACATGCATCTCTTTAAGAATATAGTAAAAGTTGGGCTGGAGATTTAGCTCAAGTGGTACCATACCTACCTTGGAAACAAAAGGGCCCAAGTTCGATCCCTGGTACTGGAAAAGAAAATGTATATATAGTAAAAGCTCTGGCCTTTTCTATACAAAATATTAGAACTCACAGACAACCAAATTTTTTAGTCCTCCTAAAGCTCATTAATGGCAAAGGGGCTGAAAAGTAGAGGTTAAGAAATCTACACCAGACAGTCTATCTCTGTTATCCTTTTTGTCTCTAAATATTTTCCAAAGAGAATATTTTATAACTCAGTAAAAATTTCTGGCCAAATTGTGATGATATATTCATAAAAATGTTACTGGTTAGTACTTAACCAGGACTGTAGGTTAACCAACATAGATTCTAAAAGTACTGAAAAGTGAACAAAATTTCAAAATGAAAGAAATATGTATTTTACAGTGTGATTTTTAAAGATGAGCCAGTAGATTATTTATGAATGTACATTTTTATAGTAAGGTATAAAATATACACACTAAAATTATTAAAGTCTGATATGGGTTAAAAAGCATAAAGGAGAGGGTTGGGGATTTAGCTCAAGTGGTACTGTGCCAACCTTGGATGCACAAGGGCCCAACTTTGCTCCCTAGTACTGCAAAAAAAAAAATAAAAAAATAACAATAAAAAGCACTAAAGAGAACTCCAGATGTTTTATTATCTTTAAAAAACTGTTAAATAGGGCCGGAGGGTTAACTCAGTGGTTCCGGCGCCTGCCTCGCAAGCGCAAGGTCCTGAGTTCGATCCCCGGTAACCACATACAATGCTGGGCGTGGAGACTCACGCCCACCAACAATCAATACCACATACCACAGTGCCGGGCGTGGTGGCTCACGCCTGTCATCCCAGCACTCGGGAGGCAGAGACAGGAGGATTGCTGAGTTCGGGGCTTGCCTGGGCTCCATAGTGAGCTCAGAGCCAGCCTGAACTACGAAGCGAGACCCTGTCTCAAAACAAAAACAAAAACAAAAAAAACCTGTTAAATAGAAATAAAATGTGAGTGATTTACATTTTCTCATAGCTATATTTTAAAAAGTAAAAAGAAACTGGTGAAGTTAAACTGTATAATTTTATTTAACCAACTATATCTAAAATATCATTTTAGCTGCAATAGACATATCTAAATTAGAAATTAATAATTTACATTAATTTTATACCAGGGCCTCAAAATTCTGTATTTCATCCTTATAGCATATCTGAATACAGACCACATACTTTTTTTTTTTCTTTTTGGAGACAGGGTCTTGCTTTGTAGTTCAGGCTGGCCCTGAGCTCACTATGGTGCCCAGGCAAGCCGCCGCGAACTCAGCAATCCTCCTGTCTCTGCCTCCCGAGTGCTGGGATTACAGGCGTGAGCCACCACGGTTGGCATTGTAGTATGCGGTGTCGATTGTTGGTGGGCGTGTCTCCACGCCCAGCATTATATGTGGTTACCGGGGATCGAACTCAGGTCTTTGCACTTGTGAGGCAGGCGCTGGAACCACTGAGCTAACCCTCCGGCTCCCACATACGTTTTGAGTATACAACGACCACAGGTGGCTAGCTATCATATTGGAAAGGACAGTGCTAGAAATTTTTCCTTTATTGATTTTATTGGTACATTTTAGATACATATTATAATCACTTTCAACATTTGAGAATTTGTACCTGTACATAACTTATCTTGATTCTCATTTTTCCCATTTCCCCATCCTCCCTACAACTCCCCATACATAAGCTTTGTTTCCATTTTTTTCCTTTTTCCTTTCAAATTTTTTCTTTCCCTTCTTTATTTCCTTTGCCCCCTCTTCCCTTTTTCCCTTTGAACATTTTTTATTTCACAGTATGTATCATACATTCTTGACCTCATTTATACCTTCAGTTTCTCACGCTGGAGAAATTATACAATGTTTACACCTTTGTTTCCTATTTATTTCACTTATGAATATGTCCTCCAGGTACATCCATTTAAGTATGTCTATTATTTTTTATGTTTTATATTTAAAAAAAACCCATATCTTTTTTATCCAGTTTCCACGTGATGGGCATTTGGGCTGCTTCCAAGATTTAACTATTACAAACTGTCCTGCTATAAACATTCACATTGCTAGCGATTTTTATGTAGCACACTAGAATAACCAATCATTTCTGTGATAGCCACCTCAATGCATCAATAATGCCAACAAAAGAAGAGTCAAATTTAATTATGACCATAACACTCCTTCCCCCAAATTTAGGAAATGTTTTTGACGTTATTGATTTGCATGTTATGCAGTAATGACAATTCCTAGTAAAGGAATCTGTCTTTCAGACTTTATCCTTGAGAAGACCTATATAATTTGTTGGACTTTTCTATCCTATAGAATTTGAGCCTTTCAAAAATTTACTGACCTACAGCATTACTTTTGTGAAAAACCTATATCCGTCTTTAACTTTTTATGTTTACATGAGCATAGAGATTTCTCTTTTTTGTTTGTTTGTTTGTCTTTTGTGAGACAGAGTCTTGCTTTGTAATTCAGGCCTTGAACTCACTATCTAGCTCAGGCTGCCTTGAACTTCCACTTATCTGTCTGTCTCAACCTCTCCAGTGCTGGGATTATAGACACACCCCATAAATCCTTGCCTTTTATTCAATTCTGTATTCCCATTGTCAAGAATATGGCCTGGAACATGATTGATGGTACTGAATATTTGTTCAGTAAATGGCAATTTTAAATCAGTGGAATGAATATTTTTTGGAAAAAATATTTTAATGTAATTATTAGTATCTTTATTGATAAATTAGTATTTATCATATCTCAATGATTTATAGTTATCTAGATATATTAGTTTATAATTCTATTGTAAATTATTTTTGTAATGTATCCTTGGAAGTTAACATTTATGAACACCTTTATGCATTTGGCCCTGTGCTGAGGAACTAGTATAAAGAAACTGTTGATTCTTGGCTATAAACGCAAGTGTACAGTCTAGTTAGAAAGACAAAAGCAATATATCTGAAGGAATCTTTATCTTGAAATGCTGATTCTATCAAATGGATGACAATTAAATGATGGGCAGCAAAAGACTGACAATAACAGTAACCGAATTCAAAGAAGAGAAGATTCACTGAAATACAGGGGAGATGCTTCACTACAGGTACATGTTTGCCCCAGTATGTATAACAGACTCATTTGGCTAAAGGGTAGTACAGGTTCTCCAACACTCAGTGCCCTCTGGAGCACCAGTCCTTCCTTCCCAGGAGCATCCAGAGCTGTTCCAATGAAGTGTGTCTCAAGTAGACACTGTTCTCATGCTGTGAAATTTGAACTATCTCAAGCTTCTCTGGAACCTAGGATGTTTTATACTTTACTTTGAAAACTTAAGAAGAATTCTCCTATTATTATTTCTCAGGGACCCACCACTTTTTCTTTAATGTCTTTAGCAGATGCCATGTTCCTCCAACTCCAAGGCTACCCTCATGGCTATACCTTCTCCAAGTCCTCATTGATCTCAGTAGCCCCACTGAAATCACCAGAAGAACTTCCCTGTGCCCCATAGAAACTCTTTTTTTTTTTGGAGTCAGGGTCAGGGTCTAGCTTTGTAGTTCAGCCTGGCCCTGAGCTCACTATGCAGCCCAGGCAAGCCTCCAACTCAGCAATCCTTCTGTCTCTGCCTCCCGAGTGCTGGGATTACAGGCGTGAGCCACCACACCCTGCACTGTGGTATGTAATATTGATTGCTGGTGGGGTGAGTCACCATGCCCAGCATTATATGTGGTTACCAGGAATTGAACTCAGGACCTTGCGCTTGCAAGGCAGGCGCTGGAACCACTGAGCTAAATGTCTGGCCCTCCCATAGAAACTCTTAACCTGACTAGTGTGCTGACCCGGAAGCTCCTTCATCTTCACAACTGTCCCTCACATTTCCCTGTTGCAGCGTTGCCTGGGATGCTTGCTTGTCATTAGAAAGCTTTAAAGTAGGACAGACCCAGGTCTAAAGCTCAGCTAAAGCTCTTGCAAAAATCAAGACTGTCCCTACTTCACAGAAATGCTCTCCAAATGAGATGAGTTAGTATGTAAAATAGCCCAACATGAAGCCAGATATTATAGTCACTTAATGGAAAACCCTACTGTCACTAGTGGACTCTTCCCTCAAATCAGTGATTCTCAACTGGGAGTGACTGTAATATAACTCCCCTCCCACTACAACATGACAGTTAGTACTATCTAGGTACACTTTGGGTTGTCTCAACGTGGGTAAATGGCATCTAGGAGGTAGAGACAAGGGATGACCCTAATTTTTGTGGAGAATTATCCATCCTAAAATGTCAGTAGTGATGAATTTGAGAAACCTTGGTCCAAGTCATTCTGAAGCTGCTGTTATTTCTGCTAATTCTGTCTCCTGGGACTACTAATCCTAGGTCCCTCAAGTGTCCGGCATTACTATCTCAGACTTAAAATCATTCCAGTAGGGCCGGAGGGTTAGCTCAGTGGTTCCACCTGCCTCGCAAGCACAAAGGACCTGAGTTCAATCCCCGGAAACCACATATAATGCTGGGTGTGGAGACACGCCCACCAACAATCAACACCGCTCACCACAATGCCGGGCGTGGTGGCTCACGCCTGTAATCCCAGCACTCGGGAGACAGGGACAGGAGGATTGCTGAAAAGCAATAACAACACCATATAGTTCATGAGACCTATAAAGGTATAAGAATGTAGGATGTATTTCAATGGGTCCAGAGGCCACAGCACTGGAGTTATAGTCTCCGTCAGTGCTAACATACCTATGGAGGCCAAGATAGGAGCAAGGAGTCTTACACTGATGATCGCGGCGGCTTGCCTGGGCACCATAGTGAGCTCAGGGCCAGCCTGAACTACAAAGTGAGACCTTGTCTCAAAAAGCAAAGAAAAAAAAAAATTCATTCCAGTAGCCAGACCACCACATGGGCTTGTCAAAGATCATCAGTGTAAGACTCCTTGCTCCTATCTTGGCCTCCATAGGTATGTTAGCACTGACGGAGACTATAACTCCAGTGCTGTGGCCTCTGGACCCATTGAAATACATCCTACATTCTTATACCTTTATAGGTCTCATGAACTATATGGTGTTGTTATTGCTTTTCCTATTAGGAAATCAAGCCAGACTTTGCCTAGCTCTTCAAAAGGGAGATCTGTGCAGAGGGTACCCTGGGGTTTCTTCCTCTCTGAGGCAGAAATGTTTTGTTTTCTTGGTGAGCACACTTTGGATCTCTTCCTTCATACTCTTAAGTCTCCTCTCTCTGGTGAGAGATTCTACCCAAAACCAAGGGCTAGAAACAGACAGAACCCCACCACTACTCCACCTACTCCAACCCTGGCCTCAGGCTGGCTGTCATTTCTCTCTGTAACTTTAGTCCTTTTGTGACCATTGCAGATTATTTTGCTTCATTCAATCTAGTGTACATTATTTTTTCTCTTCCCCTACCCCCAAAATAAAGGATAAAGGCAACTGGACACAATGGCCCCAATATGACGCAAGGTGAAGTACACAGATCACAGATGAAACACACAGATCACAGAAGTATACAATATTCCTGCTAAATATATCCAGCCCAAATCTACATAAGCCTATAAAGCTAGCTTTCAGTTTACAAGAAATATTGGAGGAACGAGTTAGACAGAACTCAAGGAAATAATCTTTTTTTTTTTTTTTTTTTTTGCTTTTTGAGACAGGGTCTCGCTTTGTAGTTCAGGCTGGCCCTGGGCTCACTATGGTGCCCAGGCAAGCCGCCACGAACTCAGCAATCCTCCTGTCCCTGCCTCCCGAGTGCTGGGATTACAGACGTGAGCCACCACGGCCGGCATTGTAGTATGCGGTGTTGATTGTTGGTGGGCATGTCTCCACGCCCAGCATTATATGTGGTTACTGGGGATTGAACTCAGGACTTTGCGCTTGCGAGGCAGGCGCCGGAACCACTGAGCTAACCCTCCGGCCCAAGGAAATAATCTTGTAAATACAATACATGGGTTATTCTACCAAACAAAGTGCTTGGACTCTTCAATAGGAGCCACAGAAATTTCTACAGTAAAAAGAAATGCAAAAGTAATATGGGCTTTTGATAGGATCTTCATTTGAATAAATCATTATTAAGACTATTTGGGGGATAATTGAGGAAATTTGAATATTGGCTCTCACTTCTTGAGAATTTATTGTTAATATTTTATATATAATAATAAAATTACTTTTTAAAGACATGCCTATAAATGTCATTTCCATAAATTATTTTTAAATGGTTTACAAAAATAAATATGCATAGGGTTAAAGCAACTATTACAAAATGCTAGCAACTATTGAATTGTATAGATGGTGGACTATTGCTGTCTATTGTACTATTATTTCTATTTTTCTGCTACTTTAAGTATTTTCACAGTGATAAGTAAAATAAAAGACATTAAAAATACCTGAGTGGACATATGACATCTGGGTTTATTTATTTCCAAGTCATTGCGATCCCTGGGCAATCTTTGTCAATACATATTTCCCACCCTAGAGCAGATCTTATAAACAGTGAACTTAAAAGGGGTTTTAAAGATGTAGAAAGGAGAAAACAAACACAGATGGCAACTTCAGAATCAATTGTAATTAGTTTAAACCCTCTAATGTGCACAAATACAGTAGAACTACAACTCAGCTAAAGGAAGAGCAGTTCTAATGCAGTGTTAATAAGAGAACACCAGGATTTACATTATCATGAGGAGTGCACCATTTAAATGGCAGTATCAGCTCAAGCCCTCTCTATGACTTTCCAGTACAGTTTAAGCTTACTGGAAAACCTTTCTTGATTCTTTTTTTTTTTTTTAAGAAGAATGGATTTATTTTATTTTGTTTTTATGCAATACTAAGTATCAAATTTGGGCCCTTATGCTTACAAAGTAGACATGATACCACTTGGGCTAAATCCCTGGCCCCTTCTTGATTCTTACAATTAACTTTTTTTTTTGATGATCCATTATCTTCTTTCTTTTCTTTTCTTCTCCCTTCTCTTGCTTTCTTTTTTCTTTTTCTTGCAATACCAGGGATTGAATCCATGACCTTGCGTTTACATGACAGTCACAGTGCCACTGATCAAATCCTTGGCCTTTGTCATCTTTCTTTTGGTTGGAAAAATCTCCAGCTTATAAGTCTAGATTGGAGGTAAAACCTTCCTCCTAGTATAAAAGTTGAAAATGCCAGTGAGGTAAAAATAGCTTTAAATTTTTGGCTACTCTTCATTGTAAGAGTAAAGTTATTTGTCTTCTTCATGAGTGTGTGCTTACCTCTGGCTTGTTTAGACTAACAGAGTGGGAACAAGTGGTGCTGTGTAACTTCCAAGGCTGAGCAATAAGAAATATGAAGCTTTTGGTTTTATTGCTTGATATACTGCTGCTTAGAGACACTATCCTTCAGTGGAGGCCACATGGAGAAGAATCATCTGCATTTGTTGAGCTCTCAACCAGCAGCCATCATCCACTTGAACGAATCAACTTGAGCATCCCAGGCACATGAGGCTTTACTTCAGATGGTTTCAAACCCAGCAGGAGTCTATGGCCATACCATCCTGAATGTATCTGATCTCATCAAACCCAGCAGGAGAGCTGTACAGCTGAACACAGTCAATTTACAGAATATTGAAGTAGAATAATGGTTGTTAATGTCTGAAATCATGAAGGTTGTATGTTACACACAAATATATAATGAAAACTGGAAGATACCTACTTTTCTAGCTTCCTTTGCAATGAGGCATAGTCATGTGACCCCTACTGGACTGGTCAGATGTCTCTGACTCACATTTTGATTTAGAAGCTGATGTCACATATATCTAATAATCACTTCCTGTGATGCTGAGGTTAACAACTGCAGTAAGGCTGAATTTCTGGGACACCTGGGGCTGGCTGCTCTTTAATATCTAATGCTGGTGGTATCAGCCAAACCAGCATCGGCAGCATTCTCACTAGACCAGATCTCTGGCTTGATTTGGGGAGATGTTTTTGGCTGTGTGACCTCTGAGTCTGCTTTTATTGAGTTATGTAGAGAATTCTGCAAACATTATTTTAGTAAGTTTCCTTTTTGCTTCATCAACCAATGTTGATTTCTGTTATATATGACTGAGGACACTGGCAGATATGTCTCTCTCTCTCTCTTTTTTTTTTGTTTGAGACAGGGTCTGGCTTTGTAGTTCAGGCTGGCCCTGAACTCACTATGTAGCCCAGGCTAGCTTTGAACTCACAGAAATCCTGGCTCTGTCTCCAGAATGCTGGGATTAAACAAGTGAGCCACCATGCTGGGCTGTGGCATGTGGTAAGTCTATTGATCACCTGGACATACTGACCATTTTCCATCTGCTATTGTTTTATGCTAGTCTGTGGAAGTCTCTTTTTGAGAGGAGGAGAGCTGTGGATATGAACTGTGGACACAATGAGATTGACCAATAGCTTGGTTAGTCTTTGTCCCTAACTACTCTGCTAGTTTCTGTTCCCTAGATAACTATGTTTATAGGCTGTCCTGGTTTCACACTTCCCTAAAACTAAAATATTTTCTTAACTCTTACAACTGTCTCTTCCAAATAAAAGAGTTAATTGTAGCTTCATTTCGTCTCAGTGGGGTTGGGGTTTTTCCTCCTCCTCTCCCAGGTTTGACCTATTGCTCTTATAATTCTGTTTCAAGGCCATAAAAATCTGTTTCCAGCCCAATAAAGTTGCCATTAGCTAACCAGGCCATTGGTCAATATCATTGTGTCCACAGTTCGTACCCGCAGCTCCCCTCCTCTCAGAAAGAGACTTCCACACTAGTCCTTCTTCTTTTAACTTCAAAACTATTTCCAGAGTCATTATTTATGATATAATTCCAATTGTGTCAGTGATAGCATCTATTAACTGCCAGGCTCTGTGCTAGATGCAATGATGTTTAAAGCTCAAGAGATTTCTAATTGTATTTGTTCACAATGAGACATTTGTAAAAAGCACTTGGAGGTGAAAAGTACTTTAAAAACAACTGCCTTACATCATATAATCCTCAACACTGTTAAACATGATTCTGCCATCCTCATTTTTTTTTTTTTTGAGACAGGGTCTTGCTTTGTAGTTCAGGCTGGCTCTGAGCTCATTATGTAGCCCAGGCAAGCCTTGAACACAGGAATCCTCCTGTCTCTGCCTCCTGAGTGCTGGGATTATAGATGTGAGCCACCATGCCCGCACTGTGGTATGTGGTATTGATTGCTGGTGGGCATGAGTCATCATGCCCAGCATTGTATGTGGTTATCAGGGATCAAACTCAGGACCTGTGCTTGCGACGCAGGCGCCGGAACCATTGAGCTAAATCTCCAGCCCCATCCTCATTTTACAGATAAGAAACTGGATCCCAGAATCATGAAGACATTTGTTCAGTCCATTATTATCAATAGAAGAGCCAGTACTGCTCAAAGGTCCACCAACTGCAAGCCTGTATCCTTTCCCCAGAGGGCAACCTCACACTGACAGTGACAGAACTTTTAAGAAGCCAGGGAAATTGCACTGGTTAAACTGTTGGGGAAAAAAACATACTTAAATACAAGCACCTTGCTGGAAAACACTCTTGGGAATGACCACAGGGAGCTGCTAGCTGCTGCTAAATAATCAAATCCTAAATAATCAAATTCTTACCAACACTTCCCAGGGGTATAATTTTCTCTTTCTTCTAAATGATCTTATGCGATCATCGCAGTGGACACAGAAGAAAACACAGGAAAAGTTTTCTCATAGTAACTAAGAACATGGTGGTATTTTCAAACTGTGTAAGTTCTCTCTGACTTCATTCCAACGTCTTTACTGACCCAGGATTCATTAGCTGATTCTGTGCATACATATAAATATCACTTATGAATTATTACCCCTTTATGAATATTAATCTATGGGTTGCAAAAATATGTTCTTTCCTGAGATCTTCCAAATGATGTTGTAGGAGGGGAAAGTAGTTATAAATTATTCCTCAAATCCCATGAAGGCTGAAAGGTAAGTAGTAACTAGTCATCTTCAGAACTCATTGAGTTTATAATAAGCAATGGTTACCATGAGAGGCAGTGGGGGCTTACTTCAGACAAGAATGTACTCACTTCTAGACACACATACCCTGCCCAGATAACAGCAGGGATTTGGGAGAGATTCGCTGGTTTGGAGAGATAAAAGGCTTAATAATTACAATAGCTAGAGAAAGGATCCCAGGACCAAACACACAGCTAATAAAAACCACTGAGGTTCAGGGTCAGCCCACATTAACGGAGGAGTCAGCAGGACATTACTGGTACTATTAAAAAACAAAAATAAAAACAAAGCCAAAGAGGTGAGAGGAACCTGTATACAACAAGTAGTTCATTTCTGGCTCCAAGAGGTGGCCTGTGCTTGCACTGCAGATGGGGCCAGATAGCATCAGGCTTGGGGAGATCTCTGTTCTGAGCCATCCATTTAGATATGGGAAGATCAGCAGCCCATGGAGATAAACACCGGCAGAGGGCAGAGAAGCACAGGGCATGTGGGCAGAACTCTGCCCTGGTTGGCAAGGTTTTTGCCTCAGATATGAAGAAGAACCTCACTGTGTAGTGAAAGGAACAGCGGAGTGAGAGTTTTTCAATATTTTAACCTTGTGAAACAGAAAAAGTGTCCAGGAAACATTGGGCTGGATATTCTTTCCCCTTCTGTCTCTCTATCCCAAAGGCTGCTTATTTGCTCCACTAAATTTCACCTGGAGTCTCTGAGCCCCTTCATTATAAGCAAAGCTGATAGTTCCATTTTTTCTTTTCCCTGCAAAGCCTGAGACAAAAGCACACAGTAGGCTCCTAAGAAAACCTTTGTGGATTTTACCCCACCCCCACTACACAGGAAGGTATTTTCTCTCTCCTTTCATTGTTATCACTCCCGAAACTCCACCTTTAATAGAAATACAAAGAGACAACAGGCTTTGAAACTGACCATGGAAGATCTTAGGACACAGAGAGGTCTGTACACGTGGGATGGCAATTTCTATTAGGTGACTTAATGCCAGCCAGCCTTGACTTAGTGAGCTTTCAATTCTACCTCACCTAGCTTTCCTGCTAAGATTTAAATTTTCTCTCCTTGTCCTTTCCTTCCTTCCTTTCCTCTTTCCCTCTCTTTCTTTCCTTCTACCTATCCTGTCTTCCTTCCTCTCCACCTTTCCCTTCCATGTGTTTCTGTCTTATCTTTAGAGACAGTTTATTGCCCCTTCCTTTTTATTTTTGGGCTTTGTAATTAGTTTAATTGTAATACTATCCATCACCTTTTGGCTAGCACCCCCTCTTTGCCCTTTCTAATTCTAGGCATCTCATGGAAATAAATAATACAGTGTGGAGACTTCTGTGGCTGGCTCTTGTCACTAAGCATTTCCAGAGTCACCTGCGTTGTACTATGTAATTAGTATTTCAGTCAGATAATAATCAGTGTTAAGCATATACAACATTTGTTAGCAGAATCCTCCATAACTTGCCCAAGTGGCTAACCCCACCTTACATTTCCATCACAGTGTATGAGAGTCTCTATTTATTCACAGCCACAAGATTTTAATACATGTTACCATCTGACTTTTTTTTTTTTTTTTGAGACATGGTCTCGCTTTGTAGTTCAGGCTAGGCCTGAGCTCACTAGGTAGCCCGGGGCAAGCCTCAAACTCAGCAATCCTCCTGCCTCTCCTTCCTGAGTACTGGGACTACAGGTGTGAGCCACCACACCCAATGTCATATCATTGTATGTGGTTACTGGGATCGAACCAGGGACCTTGTGTTTGCTAGGCAGGCACAGGAACCACTAAGCTAAATCTCTGGTTGACCATCTGACTTTTTTGATTCTAGCCATCTTAGCAGAGCATGAAGTGATATCTCATTATGGTTTGATTTGCATTTCCCTAATGACTAATGATATTGAACAACATTTTGTGTGTTTATTGTCAAAAACTCTGTTTAAATCATTTACCCACTTTAAAACTGAGTTATCTTTTTATTATTGAGTTATCAGAACTCTTTGTATATTCTAGATACAAATCCCTTATTGGAAATTCAATTGCAAGTATATTCCTCCATTCCAGAGAGTTATCTTTTCACTTTCTTGGCAGCATTCTTTGAAGCACAAAGGTTTTTAGTTTTTGTGAAGTCCAATTTACCTATTTTTTTCTTTGGTAGCATGTGTTTTTGATGTCATATCTAAGATGTCATTGCCAAATCTGAGCCCATGAAAATTTATTCTATGTTTTCGTCTATGTGTTCTGTTGCTTTAGCTTTTGAATTTTGGCTTTTGATCCATTTTGAGTTAATCTGTGTGTATGATATGAGGTAACAGAAGTCTAACTTTATTCTTTTCATGTGGTTTGTTGGTGGCTTCATCTCCATATGTTGAGGGACAGTTCTTTCTCTATTGGATGGTCCTGCCATCTTAGTTGATAAGAATGTATTTCTGGATTTTAAATTCTATTCCATTAATCTATAGGTCTACCTTATGTCAGTACCACACTGCCTTGATTAATGGTGTTTTTAGTAAGTTTTTGAATTGAAAAGTATTAGCCCTTCAACTTTGTTTTACTTCCTCCCATTTGTTTTGGCCATTTCAGGTTATCACAAATTTCTTCATAAATTTTAGAATGAGTTCATTGATATTTACCAAGAATCCAAGTAGGATTCTGATAGGGACTGTGTTGGGTGTGTTGGTCAAATTTTGAGAAATTCTGCCATTTTAGCATTATAATATGACTTCTGGTCCTTGAACCTGACATGTTTTTCCCATTTATCTAGGTCTTTTAAATTTATTTCATTTTCTTTGTGGCTTCCAGAGTGTAAGTTTTATAATTCTTTTGTTAAATTCATTTGTACATATTTCATTCTTTTTGAATTACTATTTCATTTTATTTTATTGTATTTTTTTGCAGTTCTGGGGATCAAACTCAAGAACTCCCCATGCTAGACAGATATTGTACTACTGAGCTGTATCCCCAGCCCCTGTGAATTTTTATCTTAAGTGGGACTTTTAAACATTTTATTTGTTGCAAGTGTTTGGAAGTACAACTGATTTTTGTATAGTGTGTATCACAAAACCTTGCTGAACTCATTTATTAGTTCTAAAAATGTTCTAGAGAATGTTTTAGAATTTTAACAGAGGTTATATCACTAGCACATAAACATAGGCTTACTCCTGTCCACTTCTCCTTCTCCTTCTTTTCAAGAAAGTGGGTAATTGGTTTTAATTCTCCAGTGAAGAATTAAATTATCTGGAGAATTAATTATGTGGTTCTTTGTAGTAGTCTAATTACTAATTCAATTTCTATTTGGTTTAGGTTTATTCAGATTGTCTGTTTCTTATTGAGTCAGTTTTGTTAACTTGTTTGTTTCCAGAAAATTTTCCCCTTCATTTAGGTTATCAAAGGTAGTGACACACAATTGTTCATAGTATTCTTTTATAACCTCCTTTCTCATTTCTGTCTTTAGTAATTTGAATCATCTCTTTTAACCTTGGCGAATCTAGCTTAAAAAAAAAAAAA
>PVIC010022747.1:0-27408 GCA_004025085.1 Thryonomys swinderianus
ATTGAAGAATCTATCTGAATCTAATTCTGATTCAGATATAGATAATTGAGCTGAAGTGGTTCTATAAAATAAAACTGAATTTTTTAAAGACATAAAACCAAAAATAAGCCTTTTTCTCTCTAGTGAAAAAATGAAGTTTTGCTGTGTCTACTTCATGTAGAAATCAGATTTTCATCCAGAACTTCAATATCCAATTTCCATTGCTGAAAGAAAAAAGTATGAATTGCCAGGGTCACAATTTAGAGATGAGAGAAGGAGTGCTATGTTTTTATTTATTTAAACGACCAAAGTTATGGCCCTTCTTTCTACTACCAAAGTGACCCCATTTCTGCTTCCTCTTGATTCTGGATTAGGTGTGGGGCTCCTCTGGCCAGTGGAACAAAGCATCTATGTTACTGGGCCATTCCCAACCGTAAAGCTGATGCTCTAGATGTTTAATCCTCTCTGTCTCATGCTCTTGGAAATCCATGCACCACCCTATAATCAAACTGAGGCCTTTGCTGATCATCTGAAAACCCCAAGAAGGAAAGCTATCAGCTAATGAGCAGCATGGTAATGAAGAACAGGTGAAGTCAGCTGAGATGAGTTACCAAGCTCTGGACCTAATTACTGATACACATAATCCCAAATTGTGTAAATGCTGATTCAAGTTTTGAGATGCCTTGTCAGGCAACAAAAGCTTATACCTTAACCTAAAAGCTCATACCTTAACTCCTAAGTCCAACTGGTCTCAGATTTCTTACTTTATTTAAGAATAACTCCTTTTTACTCATATCCAATATAAGCTAAAGTTTCTGGCAGCTGCAAAAGAGAACGAATTCTTGTTGGCCCACGCATTTGTGCGTTCCTATTTTCTGTGTCTCCAGTCTGCTCTATCCACTTGAAGGATAACAATATTGTTGTGTTTTATAAAATGTTTTTGGGGACCCCCTTTCTTTCCTCAATAGATTTTGAAATATTTACATTGTATTTTTCAATTTGTCCTGGGTATATTACTTGACACTAATCAAAGCAGTAAGCTAATCACATACCCATCATTCTAGGAAAGTTACCTCAACCATTGACAAAGTGATGATGACAATGCCATCACACATTGAGGCTTGACATTCTCTGCCAGAAATTTCCTTACCTGTTTGCCTGCTGTCCAAATTCCTAACTGTTTTCCTGAAAATCTCTTTCCTTAATAATACAAAATAAATATCACAGGATCTGTATGCCGTGCTTTATTTTTGGTGGCACAGCATTGAGTTACCTGATGATACTATCATAGCAGGAGACTATACACAATGGATTTTTTTCTTCAAAGACATGGACCAGGACTTGGCATAGTGTAGGTGTCTAATGTCCTTTAGCAATCAAACATATGCATGTTATATACTGGCTTTGTTCAATTCATTAATGATACATGTTTTATGTGATTTTAATTTTTAAATTCATTATTTGATCATGTCCTTTTCAGTTAAAATGAATTAAAAAATTAATAAAATTACCTAACACTTAAACTCCAGAAATACATTAAAATTTCAATCTAAATAAAAAATATTTGAATTACAGTCAAGGAAGACTGTCTATGAAAGAGCAATCAGCAAGAGGCACATTTATTAATTGTAGACATTTATACCACAATATCAAAAAACTGCAAATGAAATCTACCAGTTTATTGTTCTCTGCCTGTGGTTTCTTGAAATGCTCCCTACAATTGTGGTAGATGTTTCTCATTTTGCATTCTTATAATCATAGAAATTAACATCTGTCCTTCTTTAATTAGGATACTCTACATTCTTCACACTTGTGGTTTTTAATAATTTTACCCAGTGCACTGTTGATTACATTTTTAAGTTCACAAAATTAGATTTTCCCTAAGCCTAATGTACTTATAGTGTGTGCTTTTGAAAGTATTTCTTTTTATATGGAATCTGAGAACCATTTTATGATTAGAATAGTAGGAAGTAGAGGTATTGCACGTTCAAAATAACCATCACAGGGACATTTCTGTGTGGAATGTTGGCAGAAAAAGAAAAAGAAAGAGAAAGAAATGGCATCACTCACTCATTTAATAAAGCTGAAAATCATGGGTAGAAAATGATATTTTCAGCATGTAGCTAACAAATTAAACTGTGTATTTTAAAACATAAATACACACTTTCTAATGTGAGGCTAAATCATAAGAAAAATCAACTTAAACTCCTAAAAACAAATATATAAGACATTTTTATCTATAACAGTTATGGATTAATTTTATCTTTTCAGACTTTTCAACTTGTTGTAGCTGTGTATAGATGTAATTTTTGAGTAACACTGTCAAAATCACCTATAAGTATTTGTACTTATAACCAAAATATTTTAGTAAGGTTAAATTATAACTACATTTGATACATTGAATATATTGACTTCATGCTTTTTTTAATAGTTTGAAGTGCTAACCGAGTCCTTTTCATAAGTTTCAAGGGCAGTTTTATATTCAAGTATAAGTTCAAGCATATTGATTTTATATTTGTATATGTTATTTTCCCCAAAGTAACTTTCACAGTAAAGGTATCCATCCAGAAGTACAAATTGATGATCACAAAATTTATTATTCGAACCAAATTAATAACTATTCCACAAGATCTGAAGAAACCATGAGGGCAAAATTGGATTTTGATCTAAAATTCTGCAGTTGTTTCCTGCAACCTCCAGGAAATTTTTGGTATCTGAGTGAGTTTGTTCCACTGTAGAGCACTTAGAATTACATAACATTCTAGTCCATGGCAGAAGGTTGTTGTAAAAGCAAACACTGAAATATTCAGTATCTTTTCATATGAAAAGTGATCTCAAAACAGAAACATTTTATGGCACATTTATCACCACTGTCAGTAAGCCATGACATTGATTAAATAATACGTGTTAATATTAATATCAAGTCGACCTAGGGGATTTAGCTTTGTCCGTTAAATATATCACAGATGTCTATGAATATGTCTTTGTATGCACACACTGAATTATATACTTCAGAAGACATTACATTTAAGGATATTATTTTAGATGACTATTGTAAGAGTCACAATTCACATAGATTTTATGAATAACATACTGAATATGTTGCTTCTTATTATCTATTAAAGCTTGTAATTAGTGTTGAAATAAAATAAAGAATAAGAAAGAAGTAATAAAATATAGTAGAATTAACTCTAGGATTTCTGTGATAAGAAGTAACCTAAGAAATTGTAAGTCTAATAAACATAAAAATTAAAAATAAAAGCTAAGCCAGACGTAGTGGCTCACGCCTGTAATCCCAGCACTTGGGAGGCAGAGGCAGGAGGGTTGCTGAGTTCGAGACTTGCCTGGGCTACATAGTGAGCTCAGGGCCTGCCTGAACTACAAAGTGAGACCCTGTCTCTAAATAAATAAAAGCTAAATGTGGCATTCTTACATAAGAACATACTGATGAAACGTGCACAATTGGATAATATTAGTGTAAAACAGTAGGCTCCAAAGAGTTATTTAGAAAAAGACATCATAGCTACTAGCACAGAAGACTGAATGGAACCAAATTTTATATTGATGGATCACGAAGACTTCAAAGATTCAGAAGTTCATTTCAATTTTTATTAGTGAAATGGCAACATACATAAGATAATTTGTAGGTATTTGAAGTCCAATTTGTGGTACATACTTGAATTTTATATGTGCTTCGTTTGCATAGAATTGATAATAGGCATATAAAGACACAGTGGTGATAGTAATAGAATAGCCCCAACACTGCCTGTTAGAGGGTGCTAGGTTAAATGCGTTAAGCTTATTTTGGTCTATTTTCTTTGAAGCCCTATAAAGACTGCACACTAACTTCAGCCTAAATCTTACAGGCTAGTAAAATGAACTTCACAGCAGTTAGACAGCTTATGTCACATCTCTCTGAAATCAACAATTGGAACTATAACCCTTAGACCTTTCTGTTACTGCGAACAATTGCTTCACTACTAGACTAAAACAAATAGGTAGATACATGGGTAATAGAAATGGATGGACACAGAACTTAAGTCTAAAGTCTAGTAGAAGCTCAAGTGCTTTATGCAGGTAAAAGAAGAAAAAAATTCTTCAGAAGAGATTTGGGAAGTCAACATAAAAGAGAAAGAGCACTATAAATAACAGGATGCTGCTGGGTGTAAAGACAAGAGCATGGCAGTGCACACAACGAGGCAGAAAAGGCAGTGACGTGTGACACTAAGTGACCTGTTGAGATCAGACAGGGATAAAGGGTGAGATTTGGCTGGGCCACAGTGGCACGGACAGGAGTACAAGATGCATTTACACAGATCCTAGGGAAGCCAGCGTTGGAGTGTCTGGTGTGATGTGTTAACATAATTCACACAGATCTACTGTGATCCACAGGGAAGACCACGTACTGGTGACATATTTCTTTTTTTTTTTTTGCCTTTTGAGACAGGTTCTCGCTTTGTAGTTAAGGCTGGCCCTGAGCTCACTATGGTGCCCAGGCAAGCTGCTGCGAACTCAGCAATCCTCCTGTCTCTGCCTCCAGCGTGCTGGGATTACAGGCGTGAGCCACCATGCCCAGCACTGTGGTATGTGGTGTTGATTGTTGATGGGCGTGTCTCCACACCCAGCATTATATGTGGTTACCGGGGATCGAACTCAGGACCTTGCGCTTGCGAGGCAGGCGCCGGAACCACTGAGCTAGCCCTCCGGCCCGACACATTTCTTTAATTAGAGAATATAAGGGAACAAACTTGTAACCGGACAACTCTGTAAATCTCAAGAATACACTTTGCAACTGTCAATTATTAAGAAAATTAAGAGGATGTCATATGCATATATAAAATATATACATATTTAAGATTTTTCATCTTACCTTATTATAATCATAATTTTTTAGTTTTGAAAGTATCAGATTTTCAAGACCTTACACCTGCTTATTTAGCATAATAGCCAATCAAACAGAAGTCTTTTTTAAAAAGTTAATTCTGCCTTCCTAATGTGAAAGATCTGTTTTATTAAAAATAACACACAGGACTATATACTAAATATCTATTAAATATTTTAGCATGTACAGTATATATATAAATGCATGCAATCTTATAGTAGCATAATTAATCTCAGGGCTAAAATAAAGTTTATTTCCCACAAAATGAAAGTGCTGTGACCTCAGTAAATTCTGTAGAAATTAACAAGCTGTGGAAATTGATATCATTTAAAAATACTCTTCCAGTATTCACTTTTATTCTGAGCAGAGACTAAATGAACGGAACTTCATCCTGTTACTTATCATTAAAATATCCTAGTGAAGTATTAGCTGTTGAAAAAAGCACATATTACTTTTGCATCATCTGTAGTACAAAATAGTCTCACAATATAAAATAAAACTGAAAATTAACCTGGATCATTTTTTCTGTATTGAGTATTGTGTCCTACATACAGATGGTCTCACATTGACAGCATGACAGATGCCCTGCCTTTGAGTCTTCCAACAGTATCACAATGAAAGCACTCTTTGGTTTTCTTACATTGTCTAGGAAATGGCTCAAGGAGATCACAAAGCAAGAACATTATGGTCACACAGGACAGTAAGTCTCAAAGCTCAACTTCCACTTGTGGTTTGAATAAGATGGGAGCTGAAGCTCGGCCCTCACAGATGATAAGGTCAGCGTCACAGACCTGCTCAAAATGTAAGCATGTAGGGCTACCCCACCATGCCCTAGACCTCGTATAAAAGATCTCTTCTTACTGCAGAAGAATAACAGCAATGCATACAATCTGCCTTTTTTATCATTTAAATTTTTATAAACGTTTCATGATTCTTGCTGGGGATTGAGCTCAAATGGTACCGTGCTAACTTGGATGCACAAGGGCCCGAGTTCGATTCCCAGCACTGCAAAAAAAAAAAAAATTCATAATTCTTGGCATAAGGATAGATAAGCATACTTCTGCTCTGCTTGGATCCTCGGTTCTGTTTGTTCAAGTCTGAGTTTTCCCCAACTCCAGTCTTCTGGGATCTAGTTGTTCAAATATGCTGCAGTTTCTTTATTTTTGCTCTTTGTCACAGAGAATCAGATACGTATATTTGCCACTATGTGATTATGTGTATTGATAATGTGTGAACTGGGATTCATAGGCTATGAATATGTATCTACCAAATTTTACTAACCAAACGTATTTTATTTTTGCTGTTCATTCATTTCAATTTGACAGTGACATATGCATTTTTGCTCATTGGTACTAATTCCCTGAGCAGTGAATATTCAAACTTCAATCTTAACTGAAGTTATGTAATAGCTTAAAATTCAAATAAAGGCAGATAGATATTTGTAAGTCTTCTTAAAACATATCATGGATGAAAGTTTCAACCCTTAATGAAATCAGCATTAGTTGATGCAGAAAACACACACATACATACACGTGTGCACACACATACACTCATACATTGCACATATGATATAATTTAAAATATAAAATAATGCAATCACTAAATTGAGTAACCAAATGAAGCCAGTTCTAGAAAGATATTTGTAGTTCCTCCATACACAACACGTAAATTTAGCAGAGGACATCAGTAATGTTTAGGTTATCTTCACATTTATTTTTATGCATCTATATGACTCCTACTGTGTTTTTCTTGAGCTTCCCTTGCACAACTTATGAAAAAGAATAGCTTTCCAGCTTCATTAGAGCACAACACTAACAGCATAAACCTTAGGATAATAATTGGTCCACTCTTTCCCAGAGAGAGCTTAAGCAAACACAACCATATTAGAAGAACAAAGTGAGGAGAATGTGCTGGATAGAAATAGTTGAAAAATGGGACTAGGTACAAAGGAAAATGAAATTATTGTTCTTGTTGCTATTGTTGTTGGTTATCTTATTTAACTAATTTTTTTAAATCAAACATGAAACACTTGGAAGTCTCAGAATCAAGAATCCTTCCACCCTAAGAAATAGTTATGCTAAAACCACAAGACCACTTGAGGGCACTGCGGGATTGGATTTTGGTCAAGTGACCTTTTCAGACAACTTGGAAAATAATGCAGCTTCTCAGAACCCAGGACGGGCACGTGTGCTCCGGGGCGGCGGCTGCACTCGTATGTGCAGAGCTGTCTGGATTTAGGAATCCATGGTCCAGGGGGGCAGTGCCCAAACCGGAGGCTGCCTTCCATTTCTGGCCATCGTGATGTGCTTCAGAAGTTTCCTCGACTGGCTCTTCAGGCTGAATGATGATGTTATGATTTTCCAATGGCTGTGATGATGGATCAGTTTTGGCATTCCGCACTCATTAGAATCTGCGCCCGTGTGATGGGTTAATTTAGGGGTAGTTTCTGTCCCTGGTCTAATCACCAGGAAGGGAATGAGAATAGTTGCTGCATTGGGTAAATTATAGCACGGGGTCCAGGACTTAGACATGAAAAGGGGAAAACGATAAAATGAGGATGAAGGTGGGGGGCGGCGTAGTTCACAGGGCTGAATTCAACAGCTTGCTGGCCGGGATCTCAATGAGAGGGGAGGTCACAGTGGAATGCGGTGCTAATAACTGAAAATGTAAATACAGTTGGATCATCTTATGCACTAACTGCTTTGTATTAAAACCGACTGACTGCAGTAAACATCATGGAGTCTCTTTATCTGCCATTTCCATTTCTTTATATTCACAATTCTTACACAAAAGAAATATAAAAGACTGATATGTTAGTCCTGTTTTATAAATTCTCTAGATCATTAAATGTGTATGATAAACATATATTGAACAATTTCACTGTACTCAGTTCGTGATAAAGACAGAGAAGCCCGAAAGTTTCAAGAGCTGTTCCTGCCTTTGATTAGGGTATGTTATGAAAATTTCTTAAACAAATGAAATAATAGAGCATATGAGTTGACTTCCTATTATTTCAGGGTCTTCATTTCCTAAGTTTACTGAAAAGCTATACACTTCTTTCCATCATCTTCCTGCCCAGTATTCAAAGAGCAGTGTCCCGTCTCACCAATTTGACTAATTAAAATCTCCAAAAATCTTGGAATTATACTGGCCAGCATGTGTCAAGAAACTAGATGCCATTTTATTACTGAAGAAAAAGGAAACATGGAGTAGAAAGTGTGACAGAGTTAAAATACAAAACAATATAGGAATGAAGCTGATCGTTTAAATATTAATACATGGCGGGGAACATTTAATACCAGGTTTTGATGAGTGCATTGTACCACGTGGAAGATGGAATGTATAAAGACTGAAAAGGACATCTCCAGATGTTTTTAATGAATGGTGGGAAAGAAAATACATAGGAAGCTGGATACAGGTGATTAATCTGACACCTTTGATAGGAGTGGTTTCCAGCTCAAACGAGAGGACTCTGAAAGTTATAACAAATAAGAGGAACACGTCTGTGATGAAAGATGTTTTGTGAATTGGTAGCTACAAGGACAATGGTGGTAGTTACAGTCAAAATGGAATTAGCTAAAATGTTATAAATATGCCATAAATAATTTCTGAATACATTAAGGAACACATACATCATATATATATATATATATATATATATATATATATATATATATATATTCTTCAGAACACTGCTCAGCAGGTAGCAACCACCTTATCGACTGGAATGCCAGACAGACCCTCGACAATCATCTAATGATGTGGAAAGCTTTCTTTGCATCAGTTAATGGTTCAAATTTTTCTCCCTTAAGGTAGCATCTGTCCTGTTATCCACAGATACTTGGCATTTATACTTTTGTCAATATTTATCCACAAATATTACATGCCAGCTATAATAGTAGGAAACATCAAATACCAGGATAAAAATATCTGGACATTCCTTGAATAGGGAAATACATATATTTATATCCAAAGATTAAATAGCACACCAATGGCAAGGGTTGTAAAATGAATCTTTAAGTGGAAGGCAATTAGCTGTAAACTCAAGGGAATCTTGAGGAATTGTGGTGATTCAGATTTCTGTACAGAAATCACAGAGGAAAGTAAATGCGATTGCCTTATATTGACATAGGAATAGATAATGTGACAATGGCAAGAAAACAGATATGAGGATGTGATTCAGAGTGTGTATAGTATAAGAAGAAGTTGTAGCATACCGATCATGTCAGAAAGGTGAAATTATTATTATTATTATTATTATTATTTTTTTTTTTTTTTGCTTTTTGAGACAGGGTCTTGCTTTGTAGTTCAGGCTGGCCCTGACTCACTATGGTGCCCAGGCAAGCTGCCACGAACTCAGCAATCCTCCCGTCCCTTCCTCCCGAGTGCTGGGATTATAGGCATGAGCCACCACGTCCGGCATTGTGGCATGCGGTATTGATTGTTGGTGGGCGTGTCTCCACGCCCAGCATTATATGTGGTTACCAGGGATCGAACTCAGGACCTTGCGCTTGCGAGGCAGACGCCGGAACCACTGAGCTAACCCTCCGGCCTATTTAATAAAGAGTGTAGGGACATAGGTCATAGATTATTTCATATTAAGCTAGATTTCTGTATCGTAAACTACACTCAGTATATTTACCAAATAAAAATAAAATCTGGATTTAAAAATATAAACCAGACAGTAAAAACTTTTAGTAAAGGATAGTATGTCTATATGTCTCCAAATAATTCAAAGGATTGCTTAAATAATTCACATATAATATAAACAAAACAAATTATAAAACCTTAAACTCAAATTAAGAAACTGTTTTCTAAAGACACTGTAACATAAAAGAAAAAATCATCCAATTCGAAAATGTATTATATAAAGTGGATATCCAGTGACTAAGATATATAAAGAGGAAATACAAGTTATTGAGAAAATATCACTTAGTTCGAAAGTGATTTTAAAAAGTCATTTTCAGGCATTTTACAGACAGGAACAGGAAATACTCAAGGAACATGGTGTGGACAAACACCCTCGTTAGGAAAGTGAAAATTTCAATCAACTACAGGATGGGATGACACTGAGTCTTGAGAAATATATGGACAAAAAGTAACACTGCACAACCACTTGAACAAATAGTTCACGTTGTTTCATGGTTTTTATCATTAGCATCATTGACACAGTCTAGCAGTTCTGAAGTTTATACCCCAGAGAAATTTTGGTTCTACAAGAAAAGTATAACATACCTGTTCATGATAGAAGTGGGAAAAGAAGATACACTTCCTCAATGGAATATTATCTATTCTCCCCAAAATAGCCAAGCTGCAAAGTACAATATGTGCAAGTCTTTGTTTTGTATTATCCAATTAAAAGGCTCGTCACATATTTCATGCTCTATGATAGCATATTAATCAAAATGAAAAGAAACCAAATTAAGATTTTTTTCAAAAAGATGTAATACTGAGGAGAAAATTTTTCCATTTTAATCCTTTTGTGCCAAATTCATAAATATCATTTTTTTTTATCAGGGTCTCACTTTATAATTCAGACTACTTCTGAACTCACTATATATGTTGCCCAGGTTAGTATCAAACTCAGCAATCCTTCTGCTTATGCCTTCCAAGGGCTGGCTTAAAGGTATGAGCCACCACACCCAGCATTGTGATAGGTGTTGCTGGGGATTGAACTCAGGACTTGGAGCTTGCCAGGCAAGTGCCAAAACCACTGAGCTAAGCTAAATTCCTGGCCCCCAACATAGTCGTGTTTTACATGCCTCTTGACTTAACTCATTGTAGATATTATTTAACTTGACTCACATCTGCCTTTTGGAAGTGATACTGAATTTTTTAAAAAATGGTAGTGAAACTCCAAGGGCTCAGGAAACTTTCATCAATATAATCTCTGGTGGGAAATAGAGGAAAAGATACAAAAAGGTTAATGAATGGCTATTAAGTTATAGCTATAGAGAAAAAGTAAGTTGTAGCCTACTACTTCAGAGAAGGATTTATAGATTAAAAAGTAGAACTAAAAGAAAAAGGATTTACAATGTTTTGTGAGAAATAAAGGTTGCGAAGTTAGATTGCTTACTTATTCCAGATTTAAACATTCAAAACAATGCATGTTGAAGTACTATATAGTATTCCATAACTATGGGCATTTTTTTTTTTTTGAGACAGGGTCTCGCTTTGTAGTTCAGGCCAGCTCTGAGCTCACTATGTAGCCCAGGCAAGCCTCGAACTCAGCAATCCTCCTGTCTCTGCCTCCCGAGTGCTGGCATTATAGGCGTGAGCCACCATGCCCAGCACTATGGGCATTTTTTATGTGTCAGAATTAACAAAACAATACCCATATGCTCAGCAACATCCTTTATAAACATAAAAGTGATAGGCATTGAATTCAAGTAACTAACATCTATCCAAAACTTGTCTTCACTTGCACTCATATTCATCCGAGGTCTCTGGCAAAGCAGAATCAGTGGAATGAATACAAGCAGACAGAAAACCCTTATTGTAAAGAACTGGTACATGTAGTTTTCGAGGTCAGAATGTTGTGATTTCTGTAGACAGAAAGCGAGAGGCCGAGTAGAGCGTCGTTGTAATTCTTGGCCGAGTCTAAAGGCACATGAGCCAAACAGGCCACTTCTTCAAGTTCGAGTCTGGGCGCTGGCAGGCCTAAGCCCCAGAAAAGCCCGGGTTTCAGCTGGGGTCTGAGGTGGTGGATATCACTGTCCTGACGAGACAGTGGGCAGGAGGGGTTCGTCTTCCTTCACAGGAAGTATTACTCTTGTTAGGTTCAGGCCTGTGCTTGTAGGAGGAGGACCACCCGCATTAGAGAAGGGGTCTACACTAAGTCAGCCAGGGCCGATTAAACTTGTTCAAAGATATCTTAGGAAACATACTCGAAATAATGTTCGATCAAATGTCTGGATGCCCTCTGGTCCAGACAAATAGAATTTATAGATGGAATATGAAGAAATCTGGATTGATGGCCTGGGCATGACGGAATATAGAAAGTAAAGGAAAAGAAAGCACTAGAGGTTTAGATGTTAGAAAAATTATCACAGAATAAACATGGCATCTGTTTGTGGTACCTATTGGTACCTGTTGAATCTGTGTGCAATTACTTGTACTTCTTTCTTCACCTTCCATTAGACTGTTTAACTCACGGAAACTGACCAGTGAGGGCCAATTTAGTTAGTATTTCACAAACTGGTACTATGCACATATGACATCTCTTTAATCTTTTTAAGCAATCCAAATATTTATTTCCAAATAAACTTTCTTTCTTGCCTTTTAACATTTAAAACCAAACAATTACATTGACATCAAAGTCCATGCCAGTTCCATCTACCCTTGCAAGAAATGTGTTTATTTCTGTAGGAATTTTATCATTGTCCTCTTTTTTGAACATAAGCATTTGTCTTTATGTTTATCTGCTGCTAAATCTAGTACAAAATCACAAGCTGACACTGGTTTTCCAGATATTCTCCACATGAAAGGTAGCAACTTTGTTGCTACTCCTGTTCTAATTTCTGAGACCCACCTCAACCACCCAAGGACAGCCCTAGAATCTTTGATCTTTGGTATATCTCCTGCTTACTGTAAAAAAGTTGTTTTTTACACTCCAATGTCCTTTTTTTTTTTTTTTTTTTTTTTGTGAAGCACTGGGTATTGAACTCACGACCTTGCACTTGTAAGGCAGACAGGGTGCCAGTGACCTAAATCCCTGGTCCCTCTTTCAGATAATTATTTCTGTTCTGTCTGTGGAATCCAAACCTACTGGCAGGGACCAGCCAAAAGGACCAAACCATATTATCTTGTTGATCTTACTAACTCCTTCGTATTTCCAGAATCTCTTCAATTTTCCATCTTTCTTAAACTGTTTCCAAAGTAATCATGCACCTTGTCTGATTTGGTTCTTAATCATTAAAGAAAAAAACACAGGTGACCAGAGCATCAAGAATCTTTTTGTATGTGATCTTTGATCCTAGGAAGGTAATTTAGAAAAAAAAAGACAACTTCAGAAAGAGCTACAGCTCCTCCATGACCTCACTGTATGGGAAGGTTTTTCCATCCCTCTGCTACCACATGGTGAGTCTTATTATTTCTCAGCTGAAGATGTCAGACACAGCAGCAGAATCACCTACTCATTACTAAATCAAATCATTGCAGACGTGGAGCCTTCCTTCTTTCCTTTCATTCCACCCAGGCTTCAAGACAATTCATTGCTTGGTGTCACTCATGCACAGGGTGGGTTTTCACTTTTTAGGAAACACATCATTTACATGTAGATGCTAAACCAGTCAGTGGACGAATCCAATACTACACACTCATGGTCTAGTAATCACACACTCATGACCCAGGCATCTCCCAAAAGCCCATTTATGAAGACTTGAGGGCTTGGTGAGGCATCTAGATGCCAACCATAGCATTCTTTTAGAAGTGTCCACCCACTTCCTAGCTGTTTGCAATGGCCCCCAGTTATATACTAGAGTCTCCTCCTCTTTATCACAGTCCTGCACAAAATTTGTTTTTACTGCGTTAACTTCTGTTCAGCTCTAGTTTTCTCTGATATAAACCAACCCAACCATCAGTCTCTTCAATTAACTGCCTGCTTTCTAGGATGACTGAAATATACTCCACTGATTTGATAAATATTATTTATAATGAAATCTCTCTTTATGAATAAATTAAAGGTATTTTCATTGTTTTGTTCCTGTAAATGTTTCATAGTCCCAAATTAATACTTTATAGTGTAGTTTCTGCTTTTGTTAAAGTATATATTAAAGACAAATTAAAATAGTGGAATAACTTGATTGATAGTTAAAATATCATCAGAATACTTGCAAACTACAATATTGCTTTTCAAAGGAATGCAGTAGTTCATATGCAAGGGGAATGAATTAATAATCTAGTCTGTAACATCACCAATATCGGATGACATTTTCAAATTACTCTTTTCTTATTGTAACACAATGTTGTCCTATAACTTTAATCTTTTATTGCCAATGCAGTTGCATATTTGCCTCTAATAATTACTTTTATGAAAGATGAAATTTATACATTTCATAGAAATGAATGACTAAAATATATAATGACATGAAACAAATTGCACTTAATACAAAAAACGACTACATTAAAGAGTAAGCAAAACCACAAATAAAGCAATATAATTTGGTGTAGAGATGAAAAATCTCTCCATGACATGACATTTGGCATATCACTGACTGAAATGAGCTTTATAATTTATCTAATAGTTATTTTCATTTTTAGCATGATCTCTCACACTCAGGACAATTTAAAATGATAGAGTCTGGTGATGGCAGTGGTGGTGGATCATCCTCATGTACCCCGGTAAGTTTTGCCCCGGAAGCAAATCATGTGTTTCTTGTTGCTCTTCCCTTCCTACTCCCTAGACAGGCAATGAATTCAAAATTAAATTATTCAAATCAAGTTGAAAGTTGCTATAGAACATGAGAGATTAGGTTGCACACCTTTGAGTGATCAGTCATAATACCATGTAGGAGAATCACACACTTGTGTCTTCTTTCTTTAACTTAATTTTGGAATATATATTTGGGGGATTTAGTGCCATGTAATCTATGTTTTTTTTTCTTTTTCTTTCTAGTAGTACTATGAAAAATAAACTGTTTGCCTGCCAGGCAGCTTAATGGAAAAGGGGTGTGAGTTGGAGGATCCAGATCTGCCTACTTTGGTTTTTAGATATCCCCCCCATGACCTGTGTGTTAAAGTTTTGAGCTCAGAGTCAACACTATTGGGCGGTAAAGGAACTTTTAGAAGAACTTTAGGAAGTGCGTGGACTGGAACAACCTAGCAGAGGGTGTGACCTGGCCCTCCCCTCTTTCTCTTTTAATAGTTGGCTGTAAGGTCAACTCTTCACTGTGCTGTAGGCTTCTCATCCTTATCATCCAGGCTGACTTCCAGGAACCCAAAGAAATTGTACCAACGGGTCTTGAACTAGAATGTCTTAACGTTTTTAGCCAAATTCAAGGTTTTGTTTTTTTTGTAAATTGTTTCCAGTGTTGCATTATAGAGATGAAAAGATGAGCGATAGTTCGAACTTGAGCGATATAATTTCCTCTTTACTAGTTCTTTGGGGGAAATGCTTTGCTATATGACACTACAGTTCCCTTAGAGTGTATCCAATGGACATGAGAAGTGTTGGTTTAGCTACTATGCAGGTCTTTAAGAGACCCCGGTATGAAGGCAGTTTCGAAACTAAAACAATACATGTGAATGCAAATCATCATTAGTATTTGGATCTCATCAGTTTTTATATTGTGAGATCTGGGTTTTTTGACTTTTTGTGTACCGGAGAGATGTCAGTTTAACTCATAAATTAAAAATATTTTTTCCTTGGGGCAAACACAGCCTTTGTATGGTCAAATTCTAGGAAAGTAAAGTTTTTTTCCTTAATAATTCATCTTGAAACAAAATAGACACAGGATATAAATTTTCAGGTAATAAAGGATGAGTTTACACCATGCCATGTCACTCCCACTGTCCAGTTGCGCTAACCTAAGTTGCTGGATGGTATGAGTCCCACCTTGAAGTTTTATTTCAAAAAAGGATTCATAGCTAAACACCTACCTATAAAACCTACCTAACTGGGACAATTTATTGATAAACTAGTTCATACATGAATGGTCTATTAAAAAAGATGAATTCTAGTTAGTAGGAGTGGGTGATGGGTCTGTAACCCCAGGACCCCTAACTGGGCCACGATCCCTCCCTCTCTGGCACAGTTCCCCTGCTCTCTGCTTCCTCAACAGCATGAAGTGAACAGCTTTGTTAAACCATCCGTTTCCACCATGACGTTCTGATCAGCTCAGATCCACAGCAATGGCTCAATTGACCAGGGACTGATAACTCTGAAACTGAGAGCCAAAGAAACCATTTTTTTCTCTGAGTTGTGGATGTTAGGCCCTTTGCTCCAGCAAAAGGAAAGTCAGCCAATACAGTAAGAGTGCTGGGGCCGGAGGGTTAGCTCAGTGGTTCCGGCGCCTGCCTCACAAGCGCAAGGTCCTGAGTTCGATCCCCGGTAACCACATACAATGCTGGGCGTGGTGACTCATGCCCACCAGCAATCACTACCACATACCGCAGTGCCGGGCATGGTGGCTCACGCCTGTAATCTCAGCACTAGGGAGGCAGAGACAGGAGAATTGCTGAGTTCGAGGCTTGCCTGGGCTACATAGTGAGCTCAGAGCCAGCCTGAACTACAAAGTGAGACCCTGTGTCCAAAAAAAAAAAGAATGCTGAAGTCACTCATTTAATTTTTCCTACAAGATCCTTTAATTATCTAATGTTGCTTCTAGACAGTAAGACAGTCATACACTTCTAGTAATCTCACTGTTTACTGTGCCAGAAAAATGACATGATGTGATATTTAAGATCATGTTAAACATAAGTTTTATATTAAAATAATATGGTTCAATAGGAATTGTATATACTAAGTTTTATTTGGCACTGACAGTTTGGAACAGATTAACTTTCACCTGAAATAGTAGTAGTAGTAGGTGTGGTGGAATGTGGTAGCCTAATCAATCTTCAAAACTATGAATTCAAACATAAACATGGTAGTTATCTGTGAGCCTCTCTCCTGTGCCAGGTACTATAAAGCTTGTTCTGGATGTTATAAAATTCTCAATGCTTGCTCCCATGGATTTGGAGAAGGTTCAGTGAAAGTTTAGTTATAAAGACAACTAAATAAAGTACTGAAGTGTACTGTGTGATTTAACACAGTCATTAACTATATTGTGTGAAGCCAAGGAGCTTCACGATAACTTCAATATAGAAGAGACACAAATGAAGCTAGCAAAAATACAGCAAATTAAAGGCAAGTGGAGAATCACAATTCAGAGGTGTCCAATTGTACTGGGACAAGTCAAGACAGAGAGGTGGGATCCAGGGCTGTACAGATGGTTCAAAGGGTCCCAGGACAGACAGACACCAGTGAAACAAGAGTGATAGATAACCTACAGCTTCCCAAAAACTTCCATCCTAAGAGAAGATATTTCCGATATTTTTAGCTGGATGTGGTGGGCAGGTCTGTAATCCAAGCACCTGACTACATAATTAGAACCTGCCCCAAGAAAACCGAACAAAACAAACAAAAACATATTTTCCATCTGGAAAGCCCTAGGATGGCATTATATAAGGGGTGAAATAAAGATAAGAAAATATGAAAACTTTGACTGGAAAAGCCACAGAATTGTTTTTCATTTCTTCATTATCTTTATTTCAGAATATGAGCATGTGTAAAATTTATAATCAGAATTTTTGTGAGAGTTACAGACCTTGTGGCAGAAAGTGAGAGAATTCAATCAGAGTAATTATCCATCTTTTCATCACTTGAGATGTATTTTATATTTATTCCATTTTGGAGGCATCAACTTTTAATTGATTCAATTTATGTGATATTAATAATTTCACCTTCAATGAAGTAGTAAATTGCCTTCTCTCATTTAAAAGAACTACAAGTGGATATAAATGTCATATTATCTAGCATTTAAGGCATGAAGGAACTGTTGTGCCCAGAGATAAATTCATGTGATGTTTTAGTCATTTAATTCTGTACTGATTATATTTATGATTTCTTATAGGTACTTGAGCATCTGTATATTAGTTTTTAGATTTATGGTTTCTTTATGTATTTGGCCATCTGTGTATTAGTTTAGGATTCCTGTTACAAACTTAGATTTCTCCGTAGGGGGAATTACTGGATAAAATTGGTGTGGGAGCCCTTTCCAAAGCTTACAGTAGTACAATTTAGTGCTAAAGCCACATGTTAAACCTACTAAACACCAAATTAAACATCAATGCAAATGTAAAATTTACTTTTGATCAAATAGTCAACTTGGCAAGAGGGGTATGGGATAGGTTTAAAATAAAATGAGAATAATAAAAGAAAATCCTATGCAGAAAGCAAAACAAAATAAATATATACTCATAGCTACAGAAAATATGACACAAATAAAAGCAGTTTTATGCCTCTGTCTTTTAATGTCCTACCTTCTGTGATCTCAGTGGAATGATTATTTTCAGATATTAATTACTACACATGTATATACTGATTACTTGATGAGCATCTCTTATGGAGTAAATACTTGGGTGAGTGCTAAGTATGCATAGGTGTTTTTCAGCCAAATAGGTTGAAATTTGGATATTAAAACTCAGAACATAGGAAAGTCCTAATTCTCAGTTTTAAGAGAAGCCATTTCATGAATTGAAGACCACATTCTGGCTCTGGAAAGGTAACTAAGAAAAAAATTATAGTTGAAATATAAGGAAACAAGCTTTAAGGATGAGCCCTGTATTCAGAGCATAAAAGTAGAAACCCTAATAGTTGAAGGGAAGAGATGTCATTGTCTCTGGGTTCCTCCGTTCATTACCAGCCTGACCACTTCTAACAAAATTGTCAAGAGTTAAGAAGTATCCCACAATTTAAAGAATCCATCAGTTATCCAAGATAGCCTCTAAAATGTGGGACAAGAAGTGACAACATCATGATGGCCAAAATCCACTGAATTCACCCTTTCTGTAAATAGCCAGCCAAAGCATTTTGCAATCCGGCATTCAGTTCTTTTTGAAGGCTTCTTATTAGCTTCACAATCAAACTGATCATTAATCCGTGTCTAAAATCCTCTTAAGCTGAGTCTCTTCTCATCTCTAGTCTTTCTGTTTTTCCAGTCCCAGGTCTCAGTCTCACAGCTTTAAGGTTTCTAAAATTCTCCATGTTCTTTCTGCTTCAGAGCTTTAGTCTATGGTCGTTGTTTTGCATTAAATAATGTTTACATTTTTTTTTCATTTCTTATCTAAACACCAGCTTCACAGTTATATTTTTCAAGAAACACTTTCTGGTCTCCCACAACCAGGAGAGGTAGATTTTCTATGAAATATACTTTTTATGTACTGAAGTAACATAGAAGGTTAGGGTGTGGCAAAGCTGCCTAGGGATGCAGGTATCAACTGTTAATGACCAGATGCAGTGCCCATGTGCAGAACAGTCCCCAGTGCCCTGCCTGTGGAATTCTCCAAAGAATGTGCCCAAGTTCTCAGCATGATGGTCTAGACTGACCTCTTCCCCAGCTGTGGGATCTCATCCCTGCCTCTCGGGACTCACATATAGAAGTCTCGTGGGTTTTCTTGAGATTTGGACAGCATGAAAGGACACAGACACCAAGAAGAGTTTGGCATTGTGATTTTTCTTATGATGGCCAACTCTGCTTCCTCTAGGGTGTCCTTTGAATTTGACTTTTCCTCTTATACTCAGCAAAAGTTTACTCTGTCGAGTCAGTTTCTCCCCCTTTCACTTTTACTTTTTCAAGTAAACTTTGCCACTGCTTTTTGCTTGTTTTGTTTAATTATTTGATTGAGATGAGAAGAACATGGTTTCAACTCAAGAAGAACCTGGGACCTGCTAAGAGTTAGTTGGCAAGGCACTTTTCCAAGGAGCTTCCTGATAACATTTTGGTGTAGCCAGGAGATTCCAATAACCAAAGTGCATTGACTGCTACAGTGATATTTATTGATCATCATAAATGGCTTCATAGTTTCCTGTTCGTGTGTCCTCTAATAATGCAAATTTCACAAGGATTAGTGAATTTCACAAGGATTAGTAAATTTTGCATTAGTAGTCTTTTCTTTAGTTGTTAAATTAACAGTGCCTTAAATAAAGAGAAATCATTTAATCATAACAGAATTAGTGGCTTAAAAGGTTAATGAGTCAAAGGGTTGGAGCAGATAGGTTGAAGTATAATGTGTTCCTCTTAAAACAAATAGAGAAAAGAAGGAATAAAAAAGAGGACACGTTTCTTTCACTGATACAATCATCAAAAAACGTTATGTTCTACCAGATACCTACTGATGAGAACATAAACTCAGTAACAAAATTCAATGGCAAACTGTGTTCTGGGTAAGAACAAGATTTTACCAATGATTGACAAGGTAATAATAATAACGAGCTATAAACAAGATACTGCAAAAGTCCTTATGACAATTGCTCTAAATATTTTTATGAGTTAAGAAAAAATAGGCAGATGAATTGATAGTAACAATGCATACATACAGATGAAACTATTCTGTCATATCCATTTGTATTTTTTGTAATTTATGTGAAGTTTCATAAATAATGATATTGCTAATTTTAAAGTAAATTTTGCATTTTAGTTAACAGATTATACTTAATTTTTTCCTTCATGACTATTATGAATTTATAGGAGTTTAATAAGACTTTTAATTGTGATTATATATTTCACTAAATGCTTTGACTGTTATAAAAGAAATGTATTATATATTCTGATGAGATACACCTGTCACACAATTTAATGTGCAGTTTTACTCTGCCACAAGGTATGTGGCTTCTGACAGAATATTAATTTTCTTTTGTGTTCCATGCTTTTGCTCATACAAGTGGGATGTGAACCAGATATTTTGCTAAGAAGCTTTCAGATAATCTAAATACTTTGAAATGAGAATTTATATAAAAATTGTCTTCTTCATTATTGTGTCTATTATTCTTTTCTGCAAAAGGGTTGCCTTCATAATTTATGTATCTATTGATCCATGTATTTATTCATTCAACACTTATTATCCTGCTAGCATACAACGTAATAGAAATGACAGCATGAAAAATACTGCAAGAATACTACAATGACTTCTACTAGGATGGAGTATGAGCAATGAACAACACTTATCTGGTGTTATATTCTGAGAGAAAGTGTCCTAAATATCTTAGCATATTTACCAGGAATAGTATTTCCCAGCCAACAATGATGTTCCTAATTTAATGAAGGTAGTAATGTAAGCAGCCTAATCAACTTTCCTCATGTCTTTTTATTTCTCATCAATTTTTACTTTGGATATAATAAAAATGAAATAAATATAACATCCAAAAATTGTAGTTATCACAGTGCTATTAAGTAGCTGACTTGGGACCCAAAAAACCATTACTCCTACAATTCTGATAAAAAATTACTATTTGTTCTGCATCCATTTTTATTTTATTATGAATACTGTATTTTAGAACATAATTAGACTTCAAAATAACTTTTAGTATTGTGTATATTTCATTAATCTGGTTTTCAGATTCCAAGCAAATACATTTTTGAGGATAAAGGCTATATTTCTAGAGAATAACTACATTTCTCCAATACAAAATAACAAGGGGGGCCGGAGGGTTAGCTCAGTGGTTCCAGCACCTGCCTCGCAAGCGCAAGGTCCTGAGTTTGATCCCCGGTGACCACATATAATGCTGGGCGTGGAGACACGCCCACCAGCAATCAACACCGCATACCACAATGCCGGACGTGGTGGCTCACGCCTGTAATCCCAGCACTCGGGAGGCAGGGACAGGAGGATTGCTGAGTTCGCGGCAGCTTGCCTGGGCACCATAGTGAGCTCAGGGCCAGCCTGAACTACAAAGTGAGACCCTGTCTCAAAAGCAAAAAAAAAAAAAAAAAAAAAAAAAAAAAAAAAAAAAAAAAAAAAAAAAAAAAAAAAAAAAAAAAAAAAAATAGCAAGGGTGCTCATTATGTTTATTCATGCTAATAAAAAAGAATGAAAAATTTAAAAAAACAGAGTAAAACAAGAACTACAAAAACATATTAAAGTTAAGACATTCAAGGCAGAAGTTAGAACTGGTCATCATCAGACATGGTCTTCGTGGAAGGTGAAGAACAAAGAACCACTAATTACAAGCCAAGTTATACATCTTTGCTGGTTACACTGAAGAAGAAAGATGTGCACAGCCAGCATGAAATGCAGTGTTTAGAGGAAAATATGAGCCAAATTTGATCATAATTAATACATAGGTATAGTGCTAAAGTTTGTAGGTGGGATTAGTTTTATTGCAAAGTGTGCTTTAGGATTACTTAACCTTGATGAGGCCCTCAGTTGAAAGCACCAGGGCATGACTGTCCCATATCAGGCGCCATTTGTCTTTTTCACCCTTTGTCTTAATCGTTCTATTCACCACGTCAGAAGTGCCCCTATGATCTCTCTGTTTCCTTGTAATTTATGCCACAGTTACAAGGAGGCAGCTCAATTTACACAAAACCTGAAGCACATTTTAAAATCAATATATCTTTCCTGGTGCCTCTAAAATATTTCATTTATAAAATTAGCTCTTATTAAGATGTCAATATTTCTAGGTTTTGGGAAATGCTATCTGTCAGGTCTGTGGCTATCAAGTAGAATCTTTCAAGTATCTTTTTAAAAAACCAGATCCACCAATAAAGTTAAGCAGTTTGTAATGTCACTTAGGAAGTGATTTGATTGTTTCAGAAGAGTGAAATGTGCTTGGTGTATTACTTATAATATACTGGTAGCAGTAAAATTTACTTAGCCACTAGGAAGTAAAACATAAAGGAGTAGAACTTTTATTTTGTAACTGATTTCAAAAAGTTTTATGAAAGGTTTGAAAAGACCAGAGAAACAACAAAATAATAAAACAAAAACCCTTTTTGTTCTCAATTTTGACTCTTCATACATGGAGGATATGGATGTACTGTGCAGTAGTACCTTGGTTTGCAAATGCTTTTGCTTGCAAGTAATTTATTTCACAAATGGATACATTTGGGAAAGTTTTAAATTGATTTTGATAGACTTTATAAATCCATTATGATTACATTGAACATTGAGAGTTTGCACTTAGGTGTACATGACCCATATTTTCATTTTTCCCATTCTCCTGCCCACCCTACGACACTCACCCCCTACACTCATCAATTTTCTTCTTTCTCTCCTTAACTTCTCCTACTCCCATTTCTCCTTTTCTTTTTGAACATTTCCTTCCTATTTCACAATACCTATCATATTTTGGAACTGATTTGCACCTTCAGTTTCTCATACCCTAGAAATGGTAATGGCCTTTATACATCTCTGCCCTATTTATTTCACTTACGAGTATGTCTTCCAGGTACAACCATTTGAGTATAAATGACTCAACTTTATCATTCTTTATGGCTGAGTAATACTTGGTTTTATTAAAAAATATTTCAAATCTATATCCAATCTCCAGCTGATGGGCATTTGGGTTGTTTCTAAGATTACAAATTGAGCTACTACAAACATGGATGCATATATGTCACTGTGTTATGACTCCTTTAATTCTTTTGTGTATATATCTAGCAGAGGAATAACAGAGTTAAATGGAACCTTAAGTCCTTGATTTTGAGGTATCCCCCTACTGATCTCCATAGTTGTTGCACCGATCTACATTCCCACCAACAGTGGAGAAGGGTTTCTTTCTCTTACAGCCCCGCCACCATTTGCTGTTGGTTGATTTCATGATAGCGGCCCTTCTTTGTGGAATGAGATGGAATCTGAGTGTTGTCTTGTCTGCATCTCTCAAATGACCAGTGATGCTGAATATTTCTTATGTTTATTTGTTGCCTTTATTTCTTCATCTGAAAAGCGTCTGTTCATTTCAGATGCCAATTTTTGAATTGGGGTCTTAAAATTTGGGCGCGGAGGTGATTTTTTTTAAAGTTCATTGTATACTCCAGATAGTTGTCCTTCATCTGAGTAAGAGCTAGTAAAAGTTTTTGCCATATTGTACGTTGTCTTTTGCTCTGTTGGTGTTTTTTTTCCTCCTGCTTTCACTGTTCGCTTTTTAAAAAATATGATATAGGTACACTTTATATGTACATCGTGATTACATTGAGATTTGTACCAGTTATTTACATGACTTCTCATTTTTCCCATTCTGCACCCCACCCCTGTATACATACATGAGTTTGTTTCCCTTTTTCTTACCATCACTATTTTTCTTTCCCCTCATTACTTACACATACTCCCTATTTCCCTTAGGATACAGTATTTACACATCTGTGACCTATTTATTTAACTTCTAAGTATATCCTCAAGGTATGTCCATTTGAGTATGAATGATTCAAATTTATCCTTCTGTAAGGGAGAGTAACAGTCCATTTATAACAAGCCCACACCTTCTGCAAGGTTTTTAATAAGATGCGATCCCAATTGTTGATTCTTTCTGCTAGTTCCTGTGCTGCTGAGGTTCTGTTCCTAAAGTCTTTCTCCACGCCAGTGTCTCCTAGAAATTTGTTTTGTTCTCAAACTCTGCCGTGGCTGACGAACGTGCCTGGTGCCGTCTTCTTTCGCTCACCTTTTCCAGAACTGTGGAAAGAAGTCACAAACTGGGGTAGAACATCGCTCTCCTGAAGCTGTTAGGACTCAAGCAATGTTTTTTGAAGTAAAAATAGGTACATTTTTCCTTTTATATCACTTTGTGGCTTTTTAAATGGTATTTTAAAACAACATAGGCATTCAGCATTTAGCAGCTTTTAAAATTTCACATTGACATAAACATCCAACAAATATCACAGAGATGAAAATAATCAGAATGTTGTGGAACTGATATGATGAAGTAGTGTTCAGCATGTTCAAAATGAAATGTTTTGGTTGCAAATTCTAAAAAAATGAAATAAAGTAAATATGATCGTGCTAAAGATACTGATACATATTAAGTGGATTTTGATGTAAACATTTATAACAATTTCAGAATACATAAAGTCCTCTGTGAGGATAGGGGAAGAGCCTTAATTTTCCATCACATTTACTAAAGAGAAATAACGCATGAAATATAAAATAGGTGGATGAGATCCCTTCTGTTTCACGACATCTCAGCACAAGCTCTTCTCTCACCACAGAACTTTTAATTGGATTTTTTTTGAGCAATGTAATGAGAAACAATGGATTTTTATAGCAGCAAATACGTCATTAGTCTATATCTTGGCATAAATTATAAGAAATGCAGAAAAATTATGAGTATACTTTTGATGTGACTAATAGAATCATTAAAATGATTCCACTCCTTATGTGATTATTTTTTAAAATACCTCATATATTGTATTATGATTGATCATGTAATTTCTTATTTCACACACAGTAAATATAAAGTGTTCTCATTCTTTCAATTCTAGATTGCTTTCATTACAATTTTATTTGATTCTTCATTTATTTTTCCCTAAACTGACATTGCAAAATATTTTAATACTACAGAAAAGTCACTTAAATTTATAGCTAAAATATGACAACTGGGCTTTAACTTAAATCCTCAAATTAAAATGATTAGCACAAGGGACTTGGCAGTGAGTTAGTTGAAAAATTGTCAAATAAAATGTGTTTTATATTTAAGTGTGGGTGGATATTTTTATACAGATCTATAAAATTATCCTCAATATAAAAAAAACTGATTTAAAATGTATTCTTTCATCTCAATGCAGATCTGTAACATAAATCTTGCGAATTTTATTTTTTACAGACAGTCATTGCAGGCCAGGATGGGAGAGTGACTCTAAAGGCTTCCAAATGTAGAGTTCACCAAATCCAATGAAATATTGTAACATTTGTCACGTAAAAATGCTAATATGGAAAACGTCAATTCTGTGCCATGAAAGAATATTCTCTGTGTTAAATTTGCACTAATTCACCAAATATTGTTATAATCAGTACTGTTTTCAAGGCAAATTCACGTTTGCATTAATATTTGAACTGCTAAAGTTTAAATCCTGCATTATTTATTAAGATCTTGGACTTGATTCCTTACATTATGAAACTTCAGGAAGTGTCATGGAAATACACAGTAAATGTTTAAATTGATAAAACTTCACAACAAAGGCATACTGGCCATTAAGGCCATTGAAAATACTCTCCCTTGCTTCAAGCACATTTATCCTATTATTTTTGCCCCATTTTCTAAAGCAGAAAGTTATCTTCCTTCATTGTCTTTATCACATGTGATTAAAAAACTTGTAAATGTTGCTCAGAGTGCCATCCAAAGCAAGGCGAGCTCACGAAAACATGATCATGGATCTCTTCCACTCTTTTCATGGGCTCTGAGTTTGCTTGATTTCTAGCGATTCCTGGAATAAAATGTCTGTGGAAAGCAAACATGTTGAATGGATTTCAGGCAGCTACAAAAGCATAACTAAAGACACTCACCAAATAGATCTTTCAGGACCACTTCAGAAAGTAGCAAGGAAGATGGGATAAGGATAATTGAAACAAAGGGGAGCACTGAGAGGGGGATTAATGGCGATGAGTCTTTTATTGAAATCGAACTTCTTTGAAAAATATAAACATTCACCATAGTTTTCCAACACACCTTATAGATCACTTCTCTGTAAATTGCAGAGAGAGTAATATCCACTTATCTAGCCAGGCTCCTGTGATCACAGCTAAAGTATAACGTGCAAAACAAATTCACATTATCTGATGGCAGTTATTTGTATATTTGTCTTTACTTTGAATTCTACAGCTTGTGTTGCAAAACCAGGAAGCTTTTTGACCCAGACAGCAACATTAGATTCACTTGCAGATGATTTTAAGCAAAGTAATCTTGCTTAGATCCATTACTGAATATGAATATTGAGAGTATAGATTTGGTAGGGCTATTGTTTTCTCTCACATCTGCTTTATAGTTTCCTTTTGTTCTTCTTTTTAAAGTTACTACTTAAATACAACTCAGATGAACTTTATTATGAATTAACTCCTTTTGAGATCCTTGGAGAAAGAGTATAGAATCCTGTCCTTTGGACAGAGTGAGGAATGTTTTTCCTCATCACAATAATCTATAGCAAAATGGTGATTTTTGGATACACACACACACAGTCACATTTTTCTGTATTCAAACATATTGTATTATCTGTCTGTCTATCTGTCTGTCTGTCTGCCTGCCTACCTACCTACCTCCTATTTCAAGACAACCTCTCCACCACGGTAACTTAAAAATTGTTGGCTTTGTAACAGTAAGAAACTGATATTCTTTCAGTAAGAACTTTGAGTTTTAATCTTTCTCTGACCCAGAGACATGAGTTTTGTGCTTTTTTTTGAGGCAGCTAGCCTCTAACTCATAAGGGTGAAGTACTGATATGTCACAATGTGCAGTGTTGGTTGAATTTGAATTTGTGGATATTTTTATTTTTCATCCTGTCATGTCTATAAAACACTCGTGTGTGTGGTATTATTAAAGTAGCTATCAGGTTAGATGACATAACCCAACTGCAGGCTAATGTAGGAGCACATTTAAGGTAGGGAAGATGCAGTAAGTGCACTTTGATTTAAAAATTTTCAACTTACTATGGAAATTTTAGGATTTAACCCTATTACATTTGTGGAGCACTGTGTTTATCTTATGTTTGTGTAAGATCGTCTTATCAATTTGCTTCAAATCATATTAATCAGAGCCACATAAACTGTTTTAGGTAAGCCAGCATTTATCCGTGAATAAAAGGAATGATCGAAAATACAACACATGTTAAATTTTTAAAACTATTTATTACAAATGCTGGGCGTGGTGGCTCACGCCTGTAATCCCAGCATTCAGGAGGCAGAGACGGGAGGATTGCTGAGTTCACAGCGGCTTGCCTGGGCACCATAGTGAGCTCAGGGCCAGCCTGAACTACAAAGCGAGACCCTGTCTCCAAAAAGCAAAAAAAAAAAAAAAAAAAAAAAAAAAAAAAAAAAAAAAAAAAAAAAAAAAAAAAAAAAAAAAAAAAAAAAAAAAAAAAAAA
>PVIC010022748.1:0-27411 GCA_004025085.1 Thryonomys swinderianus
GAAGGTAGACTGGGGTACTGGGTGGACTTGCTATCAGATTTCCTGTAGGGATCAGCATGGCTCTGCCCTGCGCTTCGGCCCACAGTCCTGAGTCTGCTTGGCGGGATCGTCCCCCTGGCGCCTGACCCTGTGGCCCTGTCCGACACCATCCTCCTGGCCTCAGCCTCTTGCTTGAACAGAGATTTCTGCTGCTGGGAAGGTGAGTCCACTGCCCCATCCACCCTGATACTCCCGGTGACGGCCTGAGCTCGCCCTACGTCCCAAGGCTAGGAAAGACCGAGCAACAGAAACACAGGCCCTGCAGCCCCAGCAGCTTCCCTTCTGTGTGCAAAGTTGGCTTTGCTCCTCTGCCCTGTCTCCGCCAGGACTGGCTTGGACCTTCTGGTGTGGAGGAGAGGCCAAGGTGCCGTAGGTGCTGCCCTTCCTCTCGCTACCCCTAACCTCACTGAGGGAAGTGGTGATGTCTCCGAAGGAGAAGGGTTTGAAGCCTCACCCACTCACCCACTGGGTGACCCCGAGCAAGACACTTAATACCACCGCCTCCGCGTCTTCTTTTATGAAATGGGAGTGGGGAAGCTGCCTCTTTGGGTGGTAGCCGGCTTCCCAACACACGTTTAGCTGTGAATTCATCAGTGGACCAGGCCCCTTGTGAGTATCCGGGTTAGTGGAAGGAACTTGCTTGAGTCTCCTGAGCCTCGCAAAGGGGACCCCAGAGGCTGAGGCCTCACGCATGCTGACCTTGTGCTCCGCCCCTGAATCGCACCCCTGCCTGCAGCTAGCTGGGTTTTCAGGCTGAGCAGACAGTGATATGACATGAAGTCACCACCCCGCGCAGTGCTGGCAACACGGAGGGAGTAGGCAGCAAACCTGTATCTCCACTAGGGGGTGCTAGACCCCCAGGAAGTCGGTATGGAAAACAGCCTGGAAGACCCCTTCTGACTAAGGGAGCCCATCCCACAGGAATTCACGGGAGTTCAGAACTCGAGTTACATCCGTCCTTTCAACCATATACCCACCCACCCATCTGTCCATCTGTCTGTCCGTCCATCCATCCATCCAACCAACCACATATCCATCCTGTCATTCCTCAAACAAACATCTCTTTGCTCTTAAAGTGCTGTGTATCGTGGGGAAGTGCAAAGCTACCTATGATGTTTCCTGCCCAAAGTAGCTCATTTTCTAGCTGAGCTTGTCTCCTGAGAGGCACAGCTCGTGCCCACGGCAGCAGCTCGGGCAGGCCACCCCGTACGCATTGGTTGGCTTCCTGTCTTGTGTGGTTCTCTTCACACTCCCAAGAGAGCCTGTTCTGCTGAAGGACTTCTTTTAACATTGTACTGCTGGTCCGCGGGTGACCAGTTTCCTCCTGGGTGGACGTCTAAAGAGGTCTGTATTTAACTTTTGTTTTGTGGCATCTGTCACCCCACTGATTGCCAGGCTGCTCTAGCCGACTGGTTGGCATCCCCTCCACACTGCTCTGTGTGCCCCTCCGGAAGGTCCCACACCCTCAGTAGAGGAGGAGGTCGGTGCGAGTAGCTGCGTTCCCCTGCGAGAACTCCAAAAGACCTTTCATGGTCTATTTAGCCTTTGTGTTGGAAAAAAATTTTTTTCCTTGAATACAGAATTCCAGGCTGACAGCTGTTTATTCTAGGGCTTCAGCGATGTTGCTCTGTTAGTTTCTGCTTGTACTGATTCTGATGAGAAAACTCTTGTTATTCTTATCTTTGTTCTTTTCTATGCATTATATCTTTTTCCACTGGTTGCCTTGAACATTTTCTCCTTATCTTTGTGTTCTGCAATGTGATTATGGTGCGGCTTTTGTATGTGTTTTGTTGTTTATTCTGTTTGGGATTAGTTGAGATCTTTGTGTTGTTTTGGTTTGTTTTTTTTTGAAACACAGTCTCCCTGTGTAGTCCAGGCTGGTCTCTAACTTAAGGTCCTCCTACCTCAGCCCTCTCAGTGATGGGATTACATACATGAACCACCGTGCCTGTCTTAAATTGAGATTCTTGAATCCATTTTGTTTATTAAGTTTGGGGAATTATAAACTACTATTTGTTGAAATATTTTTCTTGTCTCTCTTACCACACTTTTTCTTCTGTACTTTACCTCATGTATAATAGACTCTTGTATTTTCCTATATATCCTTTTTGTTTTTGAGACAGGGTCTTGCTATACAGTTCAGAATGGCCTTGGCCTCACTATGTAGCCTAGACTGGCCTTGAACTTGAGATGATCTTCCTTTCTCAGCCTCCTGAGTGCTGAGATTACAGGCACGTGCCACCATAAACTTTTTTTCCTATGTATCATTCTAGATGATTCATCTTACAGTATCTTCAGATCCACTGTTATTGTAGCCTGCAATTGGCCAATTCACTGTTAACCCTACCCAGTCTATTTTTCATCAATACAAGTTGCATTTGTGTCTTTTATTGCTTTTCTTCATTACATTTGTGTTATTCTTTACAAATTTTCAAAATGCAATATTTACACTGGGTGATAGTGTTGTTTATCACTAATTCTATCTTTTTGTGGTTTTACAGTCTATTGCTGTTGATTGATTTTCATTCTGGCTATGGCTTATGTTTTCTCATTTTTTGGATATAATTTTGTGTTCGATGCTCAATCCTGATTTTTACATCACGAAGTGCGGATTTTGTTGCATTTCTTTAAAAGATGTCAATGTTTTTAAATGTGTGGAGTCAGTTGGATACTTACAAGGCTTGCTTTTCAGTTTCTTTAGAACAGTTCTAGAGAAATGTTCACCCTAGGATGAACTTGTCCCCATTTCTAAGGCTTGGTCTTTCCTACCACTAGTGGCACGAGCAGCTCTCAGTTCTGTGTGAGCTGTCCACACTAACCGGCTTGCTACATTCTGGTGGTTTTGGTGTTTTGCCCAATGCATACATAAGTTATTACTCAGCCAGATTCAAACAGTCCTCCACAGCTCTCCCTCTGTGTAAACTGGGTGCTCACAAAGCTCAACTAATGTGTTCAGTTTTTCTCAAGGACCACAGTTATATAGGGGTGTGATTAACATATATGGTGAATGCTTAAATTTAAAATTATTTACCATAAAAGACACACTGATATTAATTCCCCTCAAATACTTCTTGTTGGTTTAAGTGAACTTATTTCATCATTCCTGCCACTTTCCAAAGCAACTCTGGAAGTCTTCTTTCATGAGTATCTTCATGAGGTATGATAAAAATCTGTGGTGAATTCTTTTGCCAAATACCACCCAATGGGAAGGCAGCTCATAAAAACATGACAGCGTGTCCAAATCCATCTTATCAGTGCATCTGGCACCGTGTGGATTCTGGTTCTTTCCCAGAGTCAAAATGACCCAGAAAGGTAAACATTTTGAATCAGTTTGAGGACACGGAGGCAGCCAGGACAATGCAATGAAAGACTCAGGAAAGAGAACTTCAGAGCAGCTGCAGACAGTGCTGGGAACAACAGGAGAGTGTGTCTGAAGTGAGGGGAGGAATGGGAAGGACATTAGTTTTTTACTGTAATGAACTTTTTTTTTTTTTTTTTGAGACAGGGTCTCACTTTATAGTTCAGGCTGGCCCTGAGTTCACTATGTAGCCCAGGCAAGCCTCAAGCTCAGCAATCCTCCTGTCTCTGCCTCCCGAGTGCTGGGATTACAGGTGTGAGCTACCATGCCCGGCACTGTGGTATTGATTGTTGGTAGGCGTGAGTCTCCACGCCCAGCATTATATGTGGTTACCGGGGATCGAACTCAGGACCTTGTGCTTGTGAGGTAGGCGCCAAAAAGCACTGAGCTAACCCTCCGGCCCCTGTAATGAACTTTTTAAAATTTAAGCATTCGCCGTATTTTTTAATCAGATCATCTGTGTTACCAGTTGTCCAACTGAAAGCTAACACTTTATGTGTTTTGTTCAACTGTCAGGTTTTCTTGAAGGAAAATTATCATAACAGTTAATTTCTCACAGGTAGAAACATGAATCTGTGGGAAGACTTTTCATGACTCTTTGATAAGATTTTTGGAACTTTCCATTTCCTCCTGAGACAGTTCTGGAAAGTTATATATTCCTAGGAATTTGACTTTGTTCTTCAAGTTTTCAAGTACTGACAGAATTATCTTATTAATGTTAAGCTTTGTCTGAGGCTATGCCCCGGGTCTCATTTGTATTTGCTGAAGCCCACGTATCTGTCCATTGCTCCCAGGGAGATGAAGACAGTACTGTCTCTCTTCCACTCCCCAAATGTCACACATGTACTGCTCACTTTTAGAACCTAACACAGAACATGGCCGATAATGCTTTCTAAGAAACATTTTCCAGATTGCCTAATTCTTGGGAAATGTTAGGCTGCCAGCAGACTGGTGGATCTCCTTGCTTTAGGTACTAAGCCTCCATCTCTACCATTTAATTAGATCACATTTCATGTCCAAACAATGATAGTCACAACACAGTACTTTCGACTCCTACTCTGCGCTGTCTCTACAATTGAACACAAGCCCACCGTCTGTCTTCCTGCAGGAGACCTGAAGTCCCTTCGGCCATGTATCTCTCCACTATGAGGGTCTCCTTTTTCATTTTTGGTCACAGTTTCTCTTGATACCCTATAACCTAAAAACTAAATTATAAAATTTACCTGGGTGTGGTGGTGCACACCTGTAATCTCAGGATTTGAGAGGCTGAGGCAGGATTGCTGTGAGTTCAAGGCCAGTCTGAACTGCATGGTAAGACCCTGTGTCAGAAAACCTAAATAAATAGCAAAAAGAAACGACCATCAGGCTCACCTAATATGAAAAGGTAGAGGGCACAGTAGGAGAAGAAAGAGACTAACCAATAAATAGAACTAGATACCTAATGAACTAAGGACAAAAATATACCTCTTTTCTAAAAATCTCACTTGCACATTGGTGAAGAGGCAGGAGCTGGTAGCTGTAATTTTATTCCTGCCCCACCTGTTTTACGACCCTTTCCCACAGCCTGCTAGTTTAGCTTCTCGGCTCTTTACCTGATGGTAGGACTTGAACCTTCACTCTCCGGAGCTCCGTGCAGCCAATGGAAGACGCATTTGGAAGTTTCGGAGGCAAAGGGAGCAACTTTATTCTCCCGCCGGCGGCAGAGGATTCTGGGATCTCTCCACAAAAAGGCTGGTGCTTGGCGTTGCTGGGGCTGGGTTTTTATGCCCTCATTACAGAATCTTCTCGAAGTTAGGGGGCGGAGCTCCACTTAGTATCTCATTGGTTCAGCAGTTCTATTGGTTACAAGCTTACACGTCTCATTGGCTAGTACAGCGTACAGACTACAAGCTCCATTGGTTAGAACGGGGTACAGATTTCCACCTATAATGGAGAAGCAACGGTAGCAATCCTCTTGAATTTCTAAGCCCAAATAAACCTAGTCTTTCTGAGGCTCCAGACCTCAACGGTAGCAAAAGCTGCAGAGCGCAGGCCTCTCTGCAGCGAAGGTAACAAGTTTACAAAGAAGGTTTTACAGATTCGGTTTTCCCATTCACTAGGTGTGTGAACACCCTTAACGCTCTGGACTGAGCCGTCCTGCTGGCGCTGTCCTTTACATTTAGACCTGGGACCCTGGCATGCTAAGGGACACCACATCCAGCGTAAGGGCCAGGTCCACCGAGGAATCCCACCGCTGGGCAATAAGGACTTAATCAGCCTCCCACCAGATGGCTGGATGGTTCGGGGGTGGGGGTGGGGACCTGCCACCAGCCTCTGCCACTGGCAGAGGTGACCAGTCACCAGGGGGAGCAGCCAGGTCAGGGTCCGTGAGAAGTCCCCAGGGTAGCGTCATTGCATGACCTCTGCCTTCACAGCCACTGCAAGAGTCCACTGAGCAGGCAATGTGGGACCTGGAGAGATAGGCCGGAAGACACAGAGTTACTCAGCTTTCCGCTGCTGTGACAAAATGCCTGAGAATAACAACTGAAGGAGGGAAGGTTGATCCTGGGTCAGTGTCAGTCCATGCTCAACTGGCTCTGTACCTTTAGGCAAGTGGCAGGGCAGAAACATGGTCACATAAGGGTGTGGTGAAGGAGAGGGGAAAGGAAAGTTCTGGGGGCAAAGGGGAAGACACAGTCCCCAAAGAATCTGACCTCTGACCCGCCTATTCAACGAGGCCCCACCTCTTGGTTCTATCATCTCCCAATAATGCCGGCAAGTTATGAAGCCTCTAAGAAACTATGCCACAGACACCGCAACTCCCACCCGTGCTCCCCCTTGGCTAAACCCAACCAGATGCCAGAGGGCAAGGCAGCCCACGCAGGGCAGAGTGGGAGAGAGCGCGGACGGGCGCCAAGGAGGACAAAGATGCCCTGTGCACTTGCACTGTGGAGGCTCGGCTGACTTGGACTTCATGGAGATTTAGAGGCACTCACTGTTTGATTCCGGGAAGATGGCGATCGGTTAACTGACAACATGATGTTTGAAGCCCAACCACTTCGGCTGTCTGAGAGGCCCTGTAGCGCACCTCGCAGCCATGATCAAGCTGGGGGGCGACCAGATACAGCTATTTCCCGTCTGCTTCACTCTCCCGCTGAGGCCAGAGACTAGGAGAATGCCTGGGACACACATTCAGTTTCCAGATTGCACAAACACCTTCTCGGTTAGATACTGTTACTCAGTCTGTGCGCTCTGTTGAGACCACTGGCTTATGGTAGCACGCGATCAGTTCTCTCTTATGATTCCAGCCAGAGTTATTTATTACTCCCGAGCCCAGAAAGCCTACTTATTGGATGGATGAAACATCTCCCATTACCTCCGTCTCTAGGCTCCTCGCAGTAAGGACGGCAAGGCTCTTAGGACTTTGACAAGGTCGGAAGGTAGTAGGGAGACAAACATATAAAATCAGGGCAGTCCAGAGACCTGGCTTCCAGCCTGGTGTCATCTTTTGGCTCTATGTGTCTTCTGGCCGCGGTAACAAGGACCAGACAGGGTCTTGGGCTCTGGAAGACAGAAGTTTGAAATCAAAGCGTGGCTGCTCCTTGTGGCTGCTCCTTCCTCACCTCTCTCGGTGTCCACCAGGGCTTCCTGACTGCATTCCTTCACACGCGCGGGTACTGCTGTATCTCCTTCAGCTTTGCTCTCTAAGGACCTTTACAGTTGGATTCAGGGCCTGAGCCGATCTGGACTGAGGTCCCTTCCAAAGGCTCCTGCTTGGAAGGCGTGTCCCCAGCAGATGGCGCTCGTAGGAAGTGGTAGGAATTCAGGGAGGTGGACCTCTCTGTGGGTGTCTTTGTTAAGGTACACTCCCTCCATGCCCCCGTCTGTCTCTGTCGGTTCCCACCTTATGGGCTGCCATGAGGTGAGCTGCTTTGCACGCTGCTTCCCGCCAGCATGCTCCGCCCACCACAGGCCAAAGTGTGATGGAGCTGGCCGGTCATGGACTGAAACCTTTCAAGTGTGAACCAAAATCCGTACTTCCTCCTTCTAGCTGATTCTCAGGTATTTCGGTGTAGCAACAGAAAGCTCACCCAGGGTTCACACTAAATCCAGGATGATCTCATCTTGAAACCATCAGGTTCATTAATCTGCAAAGACTCTTTCCAAATAACTTCATGATGGTGAACTTGGGGATCAGGACTTAGACATCTTCTAGGGGCCTATGCTTCAACTCTCTGCATTCTTCTCTGGGTCTCTCTCGCCCCATCTGTAAACTAAAGGGATTGGACTGGTTATATCTTGAAATTTATTATTCACTTAATCTTTACTTTGTCTAATCAAAGTTATATTCATAATATCACCCTATCGCAAACACTTACAGGAGACGGCCAACAGGTGACCACAGCACAGTTCTGGGGGCGATGCCACACACAGTATCAGGCCTGCTGTAAACCTAGCTGTAGCCTGGATCCAGGAACAGGAAATGGAAATGGGCTCTCTGCCAAAAAGGGTCTTGTTTCTGCTTCCGGACCTCACAACCAACCACATGCTTAAGGGCCAGTGGGGAATCCTGGTTCTTCCGCAATAGCTTTTCCAAGTCCCTGTCCCTGCCTATTTGGCCAGTGTCAACTCGTTACCTTTGGCTGGCCTGAGTCTCACAGGGCCGCGGTGAAGATTTCAAGGCTCTTGAAAAGAACATTTATTAGAATGCTATCTTTATAGGTAAACCATATTCATAAATCATCCAGGTAAACGTGAATGACTGTTGCAGAGGGAACACTAGCAAGTTTCAGTGTTCTCTGAAGGAACAATTACTGCGATTCTGCTGAGTGATTTAGCGGCCTGCTTTCTGGCCAGCCCCTAAGGCGGTGAGGGTTCAGCCAGCAGACAAGAAGCGCCAACCTGTAATTCTCAGGAAAGTGACGGAAGGTGACACTCCCGAAAACATTTCCAGAGGCGAGACATTTTAATGAGGTACAGGGTTACCATCAGACAATACGCAGACAATAAATCTGATGACACCTCGTAGCAGTTTTTTTTTTCCATAACAGTTTCAGGCGTGTGTTTCCAGTGGTCTGTTTCTGACTCACGGGACAAGAGTTTGCTGTGTACAAGCTGGCAAAGTGCAAAGGTATTTGGGGTCCCCCGGGACCTGGCACTGATAAACAGACAGTTGCCTGATGCCCGAGTCTGTGACCTCTTGTTCCTTTGGCCCAGCCAGTTCCACCAGGGCTCCCTCCCACTTCAGCCTCTTCCCGGTACTCTCCCCACCCTGATCCTTATCTGATTGGGTGCCCAAGCCCTGGGCTGTTTTTCTTAATAATAAAAGATAATCAGTTAATCATTTAAAGTTATATCTGAAGTGCTTTAAACTGTTTATTAACCTGCTTGAAATGTTTATGCTTCCCTAGCAAGTAGTTTATTGATAGTCTTCTATCTTTTGGGAGAGGCAGGAAAGTTGTCAAGTTAGCAAATCTGATTTGCTGGTTTCCGTCTGAGAGTACTTGTAGTGTCAGCTCTGGCCCTTGACCTTTTATATACAGGGCTCCCCAACCTTCTTTCTCCCTGAGTCAAATGTATCTCTTCACCCCAGGCCCCTCACAGGTAACTAACTAACCTGCTAATTTGTGGAATGCTGTTAAATTAGTATCCTCCTCCCCAAGGGACATTGTTTTGCTGGGGATCTCTATAGCCAACCTGACCTTCTGGGTGCCCCAGGTGTCTCCCAGAATCCGTTTAATCTGAGACACAGCTGCAGAGCAGTGCGTGTGGAGGAAGTGCGTCCAGCCATGAGGACGGAGTGCAGGACACAGTGCCTGGCCCAAAAGTGGGTCCTGGTGCCACGTCCAAGGGTGTGAATTCTGGGTGCAAATCTAGATGCCCTGGAGGCGCTTGGCCAAGTACAGCTCTGCTGCTCAGCAGCCTTCTGGCCTTCACCCTCTGTTATCTTCTGCTTGTGTCCTCTGTGGAGCCAGTGACAAGCTCGCTGTCCTCCTACGAGGATGTGGATCTCTTAGGATCAGATAGGGTCCCACCCTGATGACTGGCCCACATTTGTGTGTGAGTGCATGTCCACACACTGCACCCATGTGTGTGTGTGTGTGTCTGGTGATTGAACTCAGCCCCTTCACACAGAGCTACATGCCCAGCCCTCTTTGATGTTTTGTTTTGTAACAGAAATCTTTGTGAATCACTAAGCTGCTCAGGAAGGTCTTAAATTACTGGGGATGGGCGGTTAGGGCTTCAACAGAACAATATGGGGGGAATCCAGTCCAGTCCACAGCAACACAGAAGGCTTAACTGATCTCCTTGATTCTGTGGGCCCTGAGAGCAGACGCCCAGATGAGAGCAAGGGTCCTCCTCCTCTGGGTTTTGTTTGTTTATTTGCTTTTTTTTTTGAGACAGGGTCTCGCTTTGTAGTTCAGGCTGGCCCTGAGCTCACTATGGAGCCCAGGCAAGCCTCGGACTCAGCAATCCTCCTGCCTCTGCCTCCCGAGTGCTGGGATTACAGGTGTGAGCCACCACGCCCGGCTGTTTATTTGCTTTTTGAGAGAAGGGCTCATTATACAGCTCCAACTGGCCTTGAACTCAATATATAGCCCAGGCTACCCTTGAACTCTCCTGCTTTGGCCTCCTGATTGCTGGTGTTACACATGTGGGCCATTATGCCTAACTCTGCCTATTAGTGTTTTATATAATATATATCTTAAAATGATGTGCAACAGGGCCGGAGGGTTAGCTCAGTGGTTCCGGTGCCTGCCTCGCAAGCGCAAGGACCTGAGTTCGATCCCCGGTTACCACATATAATGTTGGGCGTGGTGGCTCACGCCTGTAATCCCAGCACTCGGGAGGCAGAGACAGGAGGATTGCTGAGTTCGCGGCGGCTTACCTGGGCACCATAGTGAGCTCAGGGCCAGCCTGAACTTCAAAGCGAGACCCTGTCTCCAAAAAGCAAAAAAAAAAAAAAATGAAGTGCTACATACATGTAACACATCAGATACGATAGGTGGTGTGAAAAGCTATTTCCTTTGAAAAATGTGCTCAGCATCCTGTGGCTCTGTTGATCACAAAGAGAGTTCTGCCTTTCGAGGAAAAAAAACCCTGTTATTGTCACCAGGGGACAGGGTCTCCCTGGCATTCTTCTGAGTAGGACAGTTAATGTCGTAAATATAATGTTCACTCCCCTTGAGGACACAGTAGTTTTTGGCAAGAAATTGGTTTCTGCAAAGATATTGCTGCCTTGAAAATTTTAAACAAATTTTAAAATTTGTTTAAAAATTTACTTCATGGTTTTTTTTTGTTTTGTTTTGTTTTGTTTTGCTTTTTGAGACAGGGTCTCGCTTTGTAGTTCAGGCTGGCCCTGAGCTCACTATGGTGCCCAGGCAAGCCGCCGCGAACTCAGAAATCCTCCTGTCTGTGCCTCCCGAGTGCTGGGATCACAGGCGTGAGCCACCACGTCCGACATTGTGGTATGCGGTGTTGATTGTTGGTGGGCGTGTCTCCACGCCCAGCATTATATGTGGTACTGGGGATCGAACTCAGGTCCTTGCGCTTGTGAGGCAGGCGCTGGAACCACTGAGCTAACACTCCGGCCCCATGTTGTTTTTTTAAAGAAGACTTTTTTTTTAGTTCCTACATGAAATACTCGGAAGGATGTTTATAGCTTCAAAGAATGGAAGTTGCAATTCATTGACTGTATTTTCAATTGTAGAATCAACCAGTGCTTCATTCCAAAAAAGGGAATAAAAGATAAAAGCTCCAGTAAGCCTAGGGACAGGAAGTTGATTTTATAGATAGAAAAGAGCTTTTTTTTTTCAGGGAAACTGAGGCAAGAGGATTGAAAGATGGTGCCCAGCGGGGACCATTAGTGAGACTTTGCCTCAAAACAAAAGGATAAAATAGGACTAGGGACATATCTTAATGCAAGGCTCTGGGCTGAGACTCTAGGACTAGAAAAGAAAAGAAAAAATGGGTCAAAGAGAGCAAAACCAAAAAAAAAAAAAAAAGAGCTGGAGAGGTTGTTTCAAAGTCAACTTTCCTTGCAAGGTGAGGACAGAGACAGAACAGGATGTGAAAGCTTAACGTTTGGATTACAGACAGCTGAGTCAGGCAGAAGCAGACAGAGAGGGCTGGGTCAAAAGGACAGAGGCAGACAGGTGTGACAGAGATGAAAACTCAGGACAACTGTGACATGGTGGGAGGCTCATATCTGTTCGAGGCCCGGCCTCAAGATAAAGACAGAATGACCAGGATAGAGATAGGTGGTAACACCTGGTCTGCGGAAGTCTAGACAAACTCAGTCATATCAGTGGGTGACCAATACCCCCAGACCCATCCCTGTCTGAAAAATCCTTATGCTTTCCGTGCGCTCCCCTTGTGACCTCCTTCCTCTTTGGATCAATATTACCTAAGTGAGGGCTGGAGGGTTAGCTCAGTGGTTTCAGCGCCTGCCTCGCAAGTACAAGGTCCTGAGTTCGATCCCCGGTAACCACATACAGTGCTGGGTGTGGAGACTCACGCCCACCAGCCATCAATACCACATACCACAGTGTTGGGCATGGTGGCTCACGCCTGTCATCCCAGAACTCGGGAGGCAGAGACAGGAGGATTGCTGAGTTCGAAGCTTGCCTAGGCTACATAGTGAGCTCAGAGCCAGCCCGAATTACAAAGCGAGACCCTGTCTCAAAAAAAAAAAAAAAAAAGAACACGAAACTGGGGCATCAGACTCTGACAAGTTGAGAATTATAATCTTTCCCTTATGTCATTTAGAGGTCCTATTTCACATCCCGCTATCATTTCCCATATCCATGTTACTTTAGACTAGCTTTTTTTCCAAAAAGACAAAGGCAGCGCAGCAGAAACTATTATGCCACCTGAAACTGGCCTGTTTGAGGAACTTGGGTGTGATCTCTCTAGTCCTGATTTCCTAGGTCAACTGAGTAGTTTAGTTTTAGCATGGAACCGTGGCACGAGTGACTCCATTTTGATTTTTAGTTTTGTCTGTTTAAGGGCTCAGCCCAAAACAATGGCCTTCTGTGATTTGTATTTAATCTGCATTTAGGCTGAAACTGATGGTTTGGGTGCCCTGAGTTCCTGGCTCTGAGGTGGTCACTTTTGGACCTGCAAACAGATTTGGCACGATCAGTTTGGACTATTGTCCTTGTCCCTTAAACCTGGCTTTGAGTTTCCTGTCTGAAACCCCAAACCGGCCCCCAGCTCCCAGATTCTGATTTTGTCCCTTATCCCCCAGGGGAAGCAAGGATCAATCATTCAACAGCAGTGGGATTTTAGGAGGCAGAGAAAAGGTAGGATGACACAGAACCTGTGTTCAGCCACTGTAAGGACAGAAACCACAGAAGAGAAAAGAGAACAATTGTTTATTGAAAATCTCTCCAACCTGACCCATCAAGGGCCTCTCTTTATTTCACAAGATTAAACGCCTTCACTCTTTTCCCTGAACCTCACAGCTCTGAGCAGACAACATTGCTGTCTCCCGTTTCAATGGAATCTGGCTTCTCAGGAGGTTCTGGGCGGGGAGATAAATGTGCCCTCATTTGTGGAAGGGGAGATAAATGTGCCCTCATTTGTGGAAGGACAAAAAACAGACACCCAGGACTCCGTTCTCTTTGAATTTTGACCAGAAAAACTTTCAGCTCTGGGTGCCTGTGTCAACTTGCCAACGTGCAGAACCCTGTGGATTCATTTTTACCATTTATATTGTCTTTTGTGCCTTTTAAAAAAGTTCTATTTTTAGTAGTGCCTATTTTCAGGACAGCATGATTATATTCATCGTGGAGAGTTGTTCATGTATATAATACAGTTTTTCCCTTTTGTGCTTTTATTTATTTATTTATTTTGGTCCTGAGGATCAGAGTCAAGAGCTTGTGTTTCCCAGGCAGGCACAACACCACTGAGATCCATCCTGACCCCGCTGCGGCTCTTGATGACCTAAGTCAATTCAAAATTCATCCCTTGCATGGCCATCCTGACTTTGGGGAAGAGCCAGGTGTCGGATGTGGTAAATGGGGTGGAGGAGGACACAGCATCATGGTCTCAGGACCTGCCTTTCTGCTGGATGAGACATGGCTGAGTATTCGTGGTATTCTGGTCACATCTTGTGAAGACAGGAAAGAGTATTATAGGTAGAAAAGCCAGCTAGACATATGTAGGCAGATAGATAGGGCTGGCTCTTGAAGGATTTGCAAAACAGACATCCTCAAAGGTAACACCATCAAGGAGAAGCTACACTTCCAGATAGCAGTGACTGGCAGACTTCATTCTTCCGGGATGGAAGGTCAAGATCCGGATCCAGCCCCTCCCTGGAATGCAACAATTGCAAATTCCCCAGACAGTGGGCCAGGACTCTGAACCACCTGGAGGAGTCTCCCAACAAGCAAGACCCTCTAGGGCTTGATTTCTCATTGGACCCTGTTCAATCAAAAAGTTGCTAAAGTAACTATACTTGTCATTTACCCATTGGTTAGCCACGGTTTGCCCATTTCTTTCAAATCTTATTGGAAGCCCCTACTGTACTTATTGGTCAATTGTAACCCGTCTACCTTTTTTTGAATCTTATTAGTAGCCCCCTATTTCAGACCCGCCTCACCTCGTGGCTTTGCTCCATAAAAGCCCTCTAAATAGTGAGGTAGGGGGGGTTACCCACTTTCCGGGTTCCCCCTTGTGTCACTCTTAAGGCAGAAGCTTTCTCTCTCAATAAAATTTTCCTACCGAAACCTCTGTCGTTCCTAAAATTCTTTCTTCGATTTTTTAGAGAACATGAACTCGCGTTTCAGGTGGGGAGTTAGGCCTTAACTCTCCTATGTCAAGAGGACTTCTAGAACTGCCTCAGAAAGTGGTGAGAATGATGGGATAAAGTGTTCAAAGCTGGTGTGTGTGTGTGTGTGTGTGTGTGTGTGTGTGTGTGTGTGTTTGAAGGGGATTCACAGCAATGTGTCTCTTACTGTAATCCATTTACTGTAATCCATTCCCCATGTATTTTTGTATATATACTGCCGAAGCAAGCACACTAACGTATGTTTTGATCATACCTTGTACATACTGATTCAGTTCAGCACCTCCAGTCTCAAGAAGGTTACAGATGGTTTGGAGATTGTGACAGAGAAGGAGCAGTAACAATACACAAGTGGCGCCCAAGTTTGATGGCCTTCCGGGAATCCTGTCTTTCAATCCTTAAATACAGTCACCTTGAACGCCCATGTCTTATATAACGGGCCCTTTCTGAAAGGTTCTGAGAATTCTCGGGGCCAGGCCCTCTGTCCGCTCTGGATCTGCGGGCGGTCGTTTTGAATATCAAATCCCTCCCCTCCCCTCCCCCCCTGCCACCTAGCATCTTGAACTCTCTAACGACTACCGACTACCGACACAAAGTTGTGTGTGTAGTTTATAGAAGGAGCTGTAGTTCGGTGCAGCAAACGTGAAAGTCCCCTCTGCCCCCTGCTTTCCTTTTCTTCTTTTTTTGGCAGTTCTGGGAGCTGAGCCTGTGGCCTTCACATTGAGCTATATCCCAGCCTGTTTTTTGGAGGCAGGGTCTTGCTAAATTGCAAATTGCCTCGGGAGGGTTTGAACTTGCAAGCCTCCTACAGTGCAGGGATTACGGGGTGTGGGCTTTGAGGTTTCTTTTTTTTTCTTTTGAGACAGGGTCTCGCTTTCTAGTTCAGGCTGGCTCTGAGCTCACTATGTAGTCCAGGCAAGCCTCGAACTCAGCAACCCTCCTGTCTCTGCCTCCCGAGTGCTGGGATTACAGGCGTGAGCCACCACGCCCGGCACTATGGTATGTGGTATTGATTGCTGGTGGGCGTGAGTTTCCATGCCCAGCACTGTATGTGGTTACCAGGATCGAACGCAGGACCTTGCGCCTGCAAGAGAGGCGCTGGAACCACTGAGCTAAATCTCTGGCCCTGAAGTTTCTTTTCTTAACTGTTCTGATCCTTGCCACCTCTGAAAAGACCTCACTGGGGTGCTCTTTGCACAGAGACCCCACTTGTCTCCCTTTCCTCTTTTCCTCCTCCCTCTCTGTACAGACTCCCCTGTTTCCCAGGCAGTGCACCATAGCACCCCTGGCCGATGCTTGGTGTGTTCAGGGTCCATGTGGAGAGTGCCACACTCCTGAGTTAGGGGACCCCTCCCCATTCCTGATGACATGGGGACAGGTCCTAAGGACACCTCTCTTTCCCATAAGTACTTCTCACACAACTTCTATATGCTAGATTCTGAGATCTCTGATCTTACAGGGTTTCCTAGTCAGAAAGTCAATTTAAAAATGTGCCTAATCCACTTTTTAGGGTGATGGTACCAAGGGACTCACACTGAATTACCTACAATCCCTGTTCATTTTTATTTTTTGAGACAAGGTTTCACTAAATTTTCCAGACTGGCTTTGAATTTGTGATCCTCCTGTCTCAGCCTTCCAAGTAACTGGGTTTACAGGGTTGGGTCAAAAAAAATTTATTTTTTTTTTTTTTTGAGACAGGGTCTCGCTTCCTAGTTCAGGCTGGCCCTGAACTCACTATGTAGCCCAGGCAAACCTGGATCTCAGCAATCCTCCTGCCTCTGCCTCCCAAGTGCTAAAATGACAGACATGAGCCACTACGCCCAGCACTGTGGTATGTGGTATTGATTGCTGGTGGGCGTGGTCACCACGCCCAGCACTGTATGTGGTTACCAGGATCTAACTCAGGAACTCAGGGCCTTGCGCTTTCGAGGCAGGTGCTGGAACCACTGAGCTAAATCTCCGGCCACCCCCAAATTTTCTTAAGACACCAATTATTTACTCATATTTCTAGAATCAAGTAACATTTCATCCCCAAAATAGAGTAAGTGTTCCCAGTACAATTTGTGTTGTTTTGGTTCTGGGGATGGAACCCAGTGCTTTGGGCATGCCGGAAAAAATGTTCCCAGCTGAGCCACACCCCGCCCCCCCCAAATCAGCATGATTCTTGAGGAATTTTACTTTCGCTGCAAATGCTTTTTCTCTTGGATACAAAGACAACAGGATGATAAACCACGCGATATTTGAGGGCCACGCGGATGACATCACACCCTGAGGCATGGAGGGCAGAGTTCCATAGTGGGGCTGCTGGGCGGGAGGCCAAAGGGATCCTGGCAATGGAGGGCCCAGTGGGCTCTTGGGGAGCAGCGTCCGGAAACAGGAGGAAGAGGGGGCGGGGCGGCTGGGCAGGAGGGGGATGGAGCCCAGGTGGGTGGCAGCATCTCTGGGCTGTTTCTTTCTCGGAGATCCGGGTTCCTCAGGAGCCGGTGATCAGGATAAAGTGAGAGGCTGCAGGGGAGACGAAACACAAGAGAACAATCTGGTTAAAGGAAAAAAGCAAAGAACAGCTCCGTTTCCATCTGCCCACGTAAACCAACCACGAAAGCTGTAGCTTCGGGGCGCCTGTGTGTACACGGGGCTGCTCGCTTGGGCAGCACACACACTGCTCGTACACAGGGTTTTTGCTGTCGTGTTTGCTCTGAGCTGAAGCTTCCCACCCGTCTCCTGGCAGACGTGGTTCTCAACACCTCCACCTCGCAGAATGCAAATCGAGGCTGAAGGAAGCTGCACATCTTATCTCCAACTCACGAGGCCATTTTGCCAACTAAGTCTCAGACTCCAAATCTTTCCGTTCTTGTCCTAATAGTAAATCAACCAACAAAGAACCCAAGCGGGACTAAGCCCTCAAGTGCTTACTAACGGAGCTCTTCTGGCCAAGCGTTACTTCCTTATGATTTGTTCTCCAAACCTGGGTAGACTTTTGCCGGTGGGACAGAGTAGAGCCTGAGGAGGAAGGCCCGGAGTGGGAAACCCGAACAACTCCCTCAGACTTTGCTCCCTTCACAATTCAGCCATGAAAATAATTAGCCAACTACGAATCAATAAGGAATGCCAAAGGTTAGCCTTTTCCAATTAGAACGCAACCCCGAAGTCTCTCAGGAAGTACAGCAATTAATGCTTTTAAACTGGGCGTGGTAGCATGTGCCTGTAATTCCATTACTCAGGAGGCTGAGGCGGGAGGATCACCAAGAGCTTGAGGCCAGACTGTGCTGCATACCAAGACCCTCTCTCAAAAACAAAGAACAAAACAAAACAAAAAGAACAACCTGAGTAAGAAGGGACAGGGAGGCTTCCAGAGACCCCTCCTTGGCCCTTTGATTTCTTCAAATCAACTTCTTGGAAGCAGGAAGGTTTTCAAATCTGTATCTTCCTTAGCTGATAACAAGTGAATATAATATAATTATTCACTTTACATTAGCTCAGTCACTGGTAGGAAATTGGAATTTTCAGCTGTGTGTTCTATTTCCTCTAAATAGAAAGCTTTTATTTTAAGAATTTTTTTCTAGATTTTCTCCACCGATTGCTAAATGACACAATTAGCACTGTATTAGTGCTGGCTGACCCAAACTTAAGAGTGCAAGAAAAGTCACAAATTTGGGGAAATTTTGGGAGTGCCAGGAGAGGCCTGATGTCCAAAGCTACCAGCCGCTTTCCCTCAGGTAAAGCAAGATTTGTCTTTATTGTTCACAGTCCACGGAGACCTGGCTCAGTATTGCCCGTTTAATAGTCCTAGGAATCAGGCACATTTAATTTGCTGATGAATTCAGCAAGCTGAATTCAGTTTGGTTTACAGTTTACAGGCAGGTTGGTTTACATATTTTAACTGTGTCTCTGCATGGACAGCAAGGCTTTCCCTCCAACAGATAGCAGAGGACACCCAAAGGAGTTTGGAACAGCTCTGAGGTAGGGTGGGACAGAGTTGAATTCATGGGTGTGTGACCCTGAGGCAGGAGATTAGTGTGTGGTCAGCTGTCTGGACAAGTGGGCGGGACCTGTCAATCATGGTGATCCAGGACACACTAGCAAAAGTTCTTCTTTCCCTATTGGCTGGAACCAATAGGAAAGTGCTATCTTTAGTTCTTCTGAGGTGAGATCAAGCAGGTTTTTGATAGGATGATCTAGATATGATGTCAGCTTGAGGAGCAGAACACAGAATGTGTCTGCCGTTAACCTTGTGGCCACTGTACACTCTCTTTCTGAGTGGTCCTTTCTCTGCAGAGCATACTTCCTTTCTTACTTTTGATAATCATGAAAGCTCACTACCTTTTGAGTGTTTTTTTTTTTTTTTTTGAGACAGGGTCTTGCTTTTTGTAGTTCAGGCTGGCCCTGAGCTCACTATGTAGCCCAGGCAAGCCTGGAACTCAGCAATCCTCCTGCCTCTGCCTCCCGAGTGCTGGGATGGCAGGTGTGAGCCACCATGCCTGGCACTGTGGTATGTGGTATTGAGGGCTGGTGGGCGTGAGTCACCACGCCCAGCATACTATGTGGTTACCTGGATCGAACTCAGGGCCTTGTGCTTGTGAAGCAGGCGCCGGAACCACTGAGCTAAATCTCCGGCCCCACCTTTTGAGTGTTTTTGTTCAGTTCTTTACTCAGGACAAGTATCTGGAAAGAATCTCTAGGAGCCCACGGCATCCCAGACCCCGTAACAGTGCTGTCTTGAAGTCTTGAAACAGCAGGCTCACATTTCCGTTTTACAATATGGCTGGTCCTGGATGGAGTTGTTCTTCTGGACAGAATTCTGAGTCTGAGGGTAGCAATGGGAGCAATAAGGATAAAGAGGGAAAGAAAATAAATTGAGGGACAATAATAGAAGTTAATCAGGAATGAATAGCAGTTACCCTGAGATCTGGGGCTGAGTCCACAAATATTTGCTGAATCGAAGTGGAGTGAAAGCAGGTGGGCCCTGAACTCTGACCTAAAACGGCCCTAGGAAGAGAGGAGAAAAGGAGAAGACAATCTTTAAAGATACACCTTTTAGCAGTTGGATTATAAAGGATCTTGCTTTAAACTTAAGTTTTTGGTATCTACACATAGAGGTGACTTTTTTTTTTCCCCCACATATTCTTGTGGAAAGTATGTTTACCAGCAGTGGATACTAATTGCAGTCCAGACCCAATCCTAGCACTCTGGGAGGCTGAGGCAGGAGGATTATAAATTCCAGTCAAGTCTGGGGAACTTAGCGATTTACTAAGATCCTGTCTCAAAATAGAAAGTAGAAAAAGGGCAGGGATGTATCTCAGGGCAAAGGTTCTAGTTCCAATTCCCAGTACTGGGTGCGGTGGAGGGGGGTTAGCTGCTTGGAAAGAACACACCAGCAACTGATATTTCTTGTTTTTTCTTCCTCTTTCTTTCCTCTCTTCCTTCCTCCCTTGCTGTTTTCTTTCGGTTTTGCCATTGGAATGAATATGCAGAGTTATCACATTGTGATTTTAATTTGTCTTTGCCGGAAACTAATTACATAACATTTGTTTCTACTTCAGTCAGTCAGTCTTTCGCTCTTTTGTCTGTCCCATTGCTTGGTAGCTTGTTTTCTTAGTACTGAATTTCCAGAGCTTTAAAATGCATTTTAGATATAAGTTCTTGATCAGATTTGGGATTTGCAAATGTGCTTTATCTTTTTGTGCTTTTTTCCCCCCATTCATTTTTTTTTTTTTTTTTTTGAGACAGGGTCTCGCTTTGTAGTTCAGGCTGGCCCTCAGCTCACTATGTAGCCCAGGCAAGCCTGGAACTCAGCAATCCTCCTGTCTCTGCCTCCCGAGGGCTGGATGACAAGCGTGAGCCACCACGCCCGGCACTGTGGTATGTGGTATTGATGGCTGGTGGGTGTGAGTCACCACGCCCAGCATTGTATGTGGTCACCGGGATCAAACTCAGGAACTCAGGGCCTTGCGCTTGCGAGGCAGGCACTGGAACCACTGAGCTAAATCTCCGGCCCATCCCCTCCACTCATTTTATATCTTTTGGAAAGCAGTTCTTAGTTTTGATGAAACCCAGTTTATTAGTTTTTCTTTATGGATTGTGTTCTTTGTATTGTATCTGAGAAAAACAAAACAAAACTTTGCCCAACCCAAGGTCACGGCTACTTTCCTCATTATTTTTCCTTGTAAAAGTTTTACAGTTTCAAGAAGAATTTGCTTCAGCCTCCCAGAATGCTGGGGTTCCCAGGAGTGCACCATCATACCCGGTTCACTTCCAGCTTTCTTTTTCCTTTCTTTTATTCTTTTCTTTCTTCTCTTTCCTCCCTTCCCATCTCTGGAGGCAGCACCGGGCTGGGTCTGTGGGGGCCCCTCCCGCCTGCCTCAGCCACCCTTGCTGGATGTGGCCGCTGACGCCCACATGGGTGAGCTCACCAGCCTTCCACACCCGTCCTTGGGACCTCGAATGACAACACTGAAGACTCCTAAGAGCTCCGTCTCCAAATGCCCTGACCTGGGAAGTGGAGCCTCTGCGTGGGACATTGGAGATCTCAGTCAGTCTACAATGGTGGCCTCGGCACTGGGTAGCTGAAGCCCTCCAGCCTTGCTCTTTTCAGACTATGTTGACTGGGCTCTTTTTTCTTTCACTCTCTACATCATTTAGATTGTTTGTTAATTTTTTTTTTTTTTTTTGAGACTGGGTCTTGCTATGTAGCTCAGGCTGTCCTCGAACTCTTGGTAATCTTCCTGCCTCAGCTTCCTGAGCAATGGGTTTACCGGCATGCACCATCAAGCCTGGCTCTGCATTAATTTTTTTTTTTTAGATAGGGTCTGGTTTTGTAGCTCAGGCTGGCTCTGAGCTCACTATGTAGCCCAGACAAACCTGGAACTCAGCAATCCTCCTGCCTCTGCCTCCTGAGTGCTGGGATTACAGGCGTGAGCCAACACACCCAGCACTGTACATGGTTACTGGGGATTGAACTCAGGACCTTATGCTTGCGAGGCAGGTGCCAGAACCACTAAGCTAAATCTCAGGCCCTCTGTGTTAAATTTTTTTTTTTTTTTTTGAGACAGGGTCTTGCTTTGTAGTTCAGGCTGGCCCTCAGCTTACTATGTAGCCCAGGCAAGCCTCTAACTCAGCAATCCTCCTGTCTCTGCCTCCCGAGTGCTGGGATTACAGGCATGAGCCACCATACCAGCAGTCTATTTGTTTTTTGTTACATTTAAACTGAAGTATTTCATACCTTTTGGAACTCTTGTATATCTTTTTATTTCCATTTTCAGTTATGCTTTGCTATGATATAGAAAGGAGATTAAATTTTGTTTATTGACCCTGCATTCTGTGACCTAGTTAATTTCTTATTAATTCTGATAGGGCTTGTCTTTTACGGTAAATGTTTTAAGATTTCATCCAGAAAACATGTTGACTGTGAATAAAGATAATTTTATTTCTTCTTTCCAATCTGTATGTCTTCTGGGTGTTTTCCTTTCATATTACGTTTGGCAAGTCTTGGTGGTGCATATAGACATCCTTGTGGCTGATCTAAGGGAACATATATTTAGCTTCTTACTGTTAAAAATGAGGTTAAGGCTGGGAATTTAGCGCAGTGGTTCCGGTGTCTGCATTGCAAGCACAAGATCCGAGTTCATCCACGGGTAACCACATACCACAATGCTGGGTGGTGACTCATGCCCACCAGCAATCAGTACCACGCACCACAGTGCCGGGCGTGGTGGCTCATGCCTGTCATCCCAGCACTCAGGAGGCAGAGGCAGGAGGATTGCTGAGTTCCAGGCTTGCCTGGGCTACATAATGAGCTCAGGGCCAGGCTGAACTACAAAGCGAGACCCTGCTCAAAAGAAAAAAAAAAAGGTTAAATTGGGAATGATGGTGCGTGCCTATACTCCAACCTACTCAGGAGGCTGAGGCAGGAGCAGCACTCGAGCCGAGGAGTCAGAAACCAGCCTGGGCAACAAAGCAAGACCCAACCTCAAAACAAACACACAAGCAAGAGAAGCAGATAAATAAAAAAGACGTTAACTGTGAGGCCCTGTTGATAATGCCCTTATGGAGTTGAAGAAATCGCCTTTTTTCCCAGTTTGCTAAAAGTTTTTATTGTAAACAAGAATAGAACTTTACAAACCATTTTTCTACTTATATGGGATGATAGCAATACAGCTTTTCTCCTTGACTCTGCTCTGGTAAATTGCATTCATTTTCAAATGTTGAACAGCCTTTAACACCTGGGATAAAGTCCTTTTGCTTTTGATATACTTTCTGTATTACTGACTTTGATTTGCTATTATTTTCCAGAGGATTTTTTTTCCCCCTGCTTACGTTCCTAGGGAATGAGAATCTATAGATTTCTTCTTTTATGTGCTGCCTGGCTTTTGCATAGGGTAATTAATGCTGGCCTCCTACTGAGACACCAGCTTCTCATTTCTATATTCTGGCAGGGTCTGTGAAAACTGGTTTTATTTCTCCCTTACCTACCGACTAGAGTTTGAATATTTAAAGCCATCTGGGTTGGGAGCTTTCTTTGTTGTCAGGTTCTTAAGAGTATAAATTAAATTATTAAAGACATACAGCACTACTGTGGTTATTTCTTCTTAAGTCTCTGTTTTTGTTTTTCTGTCTTTTGAGACAAGCTCTCCCTGTGTAGTTCAGGCTGGCTTTGAACTTGTGGCGGTCTTTGCCTCAGCCTCTTGAGTAATGGACTTACACGGTTGGACCACCGTGCCTGGTTTTCCTCAAGTCTGAAGTGAAGTTCAGTTCCTGGCATCCAAATGACAACACCTGCAACAACAACAACAACAACAACAACAACATCATCCATAGCAACAACCACCGCGTTCCCTTGACAGGTTGGCATGAACTGTGAGGTCCAGTCTCAGATGGTGAAGATGGGCAGTCCTTTTCCTTCCAGGAAAAGGAAGAGGAGAGGAGGACATGGCTCCAGCATCATTTACCCGAACAGCACCACACTCTGCGCTGTCATGATGCCTGGGCCTTGCTCCAGAACTGACAGGTATTGAGGGTAAAAACGAGACAGTCAGACAGATGGATGACAGACAGACAGAGACAGGCAGGCAGACACGACATGAGAACAGTCGCACTGAGGTGATAGCCAGACATGAGCCTGCCGGTGCCCGCTCAGGCCCCCGCTCACCACGGCTGTCTTGCTTTCCTGGAGCTCTGATTGCTGGATCATCCACTGTCCCATGGTGACGAGACCATCTATGATTTTCCGCATTGTTTCTCCTCTTTGAAATTGCTTGACTTGCTCCATAATCTTGGGAGATAGCAGCAGACAGACCAGGAAGGACAGAAGGGCCCGGGAGACACCTAGCCCTGTAACCCAGTATACACTTGCTCTGGGAAGTGTGTGTGTGTGTGTGTGTGTGACTGGGCAAATAGGAATCGATGTCTTCATCTTGGTGATCGGATTCATCATCCAATGCTGCACGGTGTGAGCCAGAGCCTGTGGCCACCACGGTGTTTGCACTTCCTTTGCAAATGTTTACTGGTGTCCTAATAAGTTAGTCCTCGACCCAGGGAAATCAGCAGGGCACACGTCGGAGTGCCGGTGCTCCAGATGTCCCTGGTTAGGGGACACGGCAAGGCAGGTGCCAAGGGCCCGTGTCTGGGTCTCGCCCGGAGAGTCCCCGGACACCTCCCCGAGGAGGCGGCCTCTTGACTGAAGAGAGGCAGAGGAGGAGTCTCCCAGGCAGGTGAATCAGGGCGCGTGTCAGGAGGGGGGAAGGGCCACAAGTCCCAAGGGCACCGCCCTGGGTACTTCGGGAATGAGGGCAGAGATTTTACTGGAGGGTGGAAGCTGCCGGGGCCAAGATCATTTGGAACAGCGCGTGCGTGCGTGCATGTTTGCATGCGAGTGCATGTGTGAATGTGCACAGGCTGGGGCTGGACCGAGGGTCTCACACAGGCAGAACACAGGCTCTACAAGGAGCCATACTCTCTCCTCTCCTGAAACTTTTGAGAAATTATCTTCCCTCTTTTGATTCCTTGCGTCCACGCCTGACCGATCGTGCACCCTGTAGACGTGTCCCTGTTGACCCATCCTCTTCTTTAATTTGGTGACAGCCAGACTGTTGTGTTGTTCCTGTCTGGGCTCTTGGCAAATAGTCACACGATGGGTCAAATGAATTAAGAAAGGAGTTCCCAGCACAGCCTTTGGGGGTTGAATCACACACAGTTCTTCCTATGATTTTCTGGGAAATGTCTTTCTATGAAAATCAGCTGAGGTTTTGAATGCAGAAACCCTTCTACGCTACCCACGTCCTAGACCCGCGGTGGGCAGGGCGGGTGCCTGGAAGACGTTCTCGGAGAAGTCTCGGACCTGCGGGAGAGTCTCAGGAGCCTAGAAATCATTAACCCGAGAGTCTCCTCGCTGCGGGTGAGCCCAGCGGCACGTGCAGGCGGAGGGGACCAGAGGAGCAGGATGGAACCCGGCCAGTGACAGGGTCCCCGTCCCGCCCCGCGCAGCCAGGGTTGCTTCCGTGCTTGCGGAGGCGCCTGAGGGAACCGCAGCCCGGGTAAGCGAGGGGGTCAGGGCCAGACGGGAGCCGGATTTGCCCACCTGCTTTAGGGATCCGAGCGAGACGGGACTCAGGCAGTTCTGTCCCCGCAGGGCACGGCCCTTGCTCACACGGGAGAAGTCAGCTACCGGCTACTGATGCTGAGTGAAGCTGCCGCTGGAATGTTGGGAGATCGCATTTTTTAAAAGGCCATTTCATCAGGGACGAAGGTTTCTGCCAAGCGAGGAGACGGCTCAGCCTGAACCTGGACCCTGAGTGCCAACGCCGCGGTGTTACAGGTGCTTGTCCCGAGGCTCAGGTGTTTGCTTAAGCTTCTCTCGTGCGCTGTACAGCCCTTACTCGCCGAGCCGCTATGCGCGCCCGCCTGCTCCGCGCACGGGCTTCCTGTGAGCCGAGGGCCCCGCGGACGCCCCCGGAGCGGTGCCCAGGCTGTGCGCGCCGTGCTCAGGAAGCTGAAGGCCTGGCTGTCTGTCCTGTCGGCAGCGCTTCGGGAACTGGGGTTTTTCCAGCTCTCTCCCCTCTGCCTCCTTCTTACCCAGCCCGGCACAGGGGAGCTTCCCCCAGGAAAAAGGGGCAGATACAGCTCCACGCTTCCTTTTTTGTTTTGTGAGACAAGGTCTGACATGTAGTTCAGGTCGCTGTTGAACTCATGGAGATCCTCCTGCCTCAGCTTCCTGAGGACTGGGAATATAGGCTTGAGCCATTGTACCTTACAGGCTTCTTTTGAGAACATGGACAGCGCCGGTTTAGTTTTGTTTTGTCTTGTTTTGTTTTAGAGATAAGGTCTTGCTGTGTAATGCGGGCTGGGCTGGAATTCAGTAAGCACCCGAGGCTGCCTTCGAACCTGCAGTCATCCCCCAACCCCCCCAAGTGCTGAGATCACAGGCTTGCGCCACCACGCCCAGGTCCATTCTTGTTCTCAAGGAAACCAACTCGTGGAGCCTCGCACCGAACTGCTTCTCGGATGAGGACGGGGGATGGCGCAAGCCCGCGCAGGAGACCTCAGAACTCTGTCCAGACTGGAGCAGGGCGTGGAGAACCCGGGTCTGGAGCTCACGGTAACGCACGCACGGGGTCTCTGCCCGCGGGTGCTGCCCTGATGCGGGCCTTGGGCTGCGGTGACCCTGCTGCGTGTGGCAGGGTGCCGTGACTGAGCCCTGCTCTGCCTGTGCTCACAGGAAGAAGGGCCAAGTCCTGAGGGAAGCCGGAAGACCGCAGTGCCAGGACCCCGGGAGAGGTACAGAGGTCCCAAACCCGCTTCCGGTGGGGTTGGGGGGCTGGGGGTGCTGAGCGGGAGATCACAAGGAGCCTGGGTCTTGTGTAGAGATGCGACTGCATCACCCACATCACTGCATGTATATTTATGCTACGTGTGCCAGTTGGTGCAATAGTGCACGCCTGCCATCCTAGCACTTGGGAGGCTGAGGCAGGAGGGTTATGAGTTTGAAGACAGCCTGGGCTCTGTAGTGAGTTCAAGGTCAGCCCAGACAGCATGACACCATGTTATCTCAAAAAACCAAAACCGCAAAAATGACTCCCCTAAATCAGCAATGGCCTGTGCTACACACAAGCTTGTTAGTGTCAGAGGGATTAATAGTAGCAAAGGTAACAATGTGACAGGTGTTTGTTGATTGTTAACTGTTGTGCAGGGTGTATGATTTAATTTTCCACAATAGCTTTTACTGATTTTTAACATCTTTAAATTAGAAAATAGAAGCTCAAAAGTTAACTTTCCCACATCAATTAAAAAAAAAAGATTTTTCGGGAGTAGTTTTATTTAGAAATGGGGGGAAAAAGACAAAAGGATAATAAATCAGAATTGGGAAGCTGAGGCAGGAGGATCTGTCTTGGTAATCCACATAGTATTTATTATTTTCAAGAATAGAGGCAGGGCTGGGATGTATCTCAGTGAGAGAGTGCTTGCTACTGTGTGCAGGGTGCTGGGTTCGATCCCAGTCATAAGAAGGAAAGAAGGAAAGAAAAAGAAAGAAAGAATCAGTGTTCCAACCCTTTCGGTAAACAGGCCAGTGGAAGCCGTGCTTCCTGTGTGGACAGGGCTCGCGTACGTCAGAGGGCTGAGCCGTCACACACGGAGACTGAGAATGTTGGGACAGTTGGTAAAGAGCGTATGTGGTTAGAACACAGCTGCTCCCGAACACCTCAGTTTTAACGAATTATCTAAGTGACTTAAATTTTCAGGTTCTGTTTTCTCCTCCACAATGTTTCTCTTTTACATCGTTACGTAGAAAAATCAATCTATACATTTCAGTGTGGACATTATTGCTGTATTTTTGTTTTCTACTCATTTTATATTTAACATTTCTATGCACTGACAATGAGCACCATCAATTTTTCATGCTTACATTATATTCCATATTTTGCCTACAATACCAGGACTTTGGGAGGCTGAGACAGGGGGATTACATGTTTGAGCCCAGCCAGGGCAACTTAGCAACAGAGTGAGACTCCATTACTAAATAAGATAAAATAAAATAAAATGGGCGGGGTTATAGCTCAGTGTGAAGGTCTTGGGTTCAGTTCCCAGTATTGTAATAAACGAACAAACAGAAGAAAGGAAGGGGGGACTAATGCTATCGTTTCTTAGCAGGACAGTAGTTGATAATGTAAACTCCTGAGGGAGGCTGCGCAGGCCCTACCGGAGGGCTGCCCAGTGCCGAGCTGCTAAATAGAGGTCGTGGCTGTCCAAGGGC
>PVIC010022749.1:0-27418 GCA_004025085.1 Thryonomys swinderianus
TGGAGAAGGCCTTCCTCTCTGCCTTTTCACTGTCCACCAGGGGCCCAATTCTGTGCCAGTAGGTATGTGAAGAAGACCTTGCCTAGTCAGACACATACTTCTTCCATGGAGAAGGCCTTCCTCTCTGCCTTTTCACTGTCCACCAGGGGCCCAATTCTGTGCCAGTAGGTATGTGAAGAAGACCTTGCCTAGTCAGACAGACATTTCCAAACCCCTCTCCTAGGTCAACTTAGGAGGAGAGAAGGACGGATGCCCTGGGCACCCTCCCAAGGACCCTGATTCCCATTCTTATCAGAGCTTTAAAAAGGCTTCCTCTGAATTCAGACTCACTGTAATAAGTAAATATCCCGGCCATGAGATTTGAAATTTGTCATGGGAATTCCAAGAAGCCAGAGGCTACTGCAGAGTGAATAACTCATGGAGAAAGAATCTGCTGTGCTCCGATTGATCCTTTTAATGACGTATTCTTTAACCTTAGATGATAGAGATCACAGAGCCTGCTGCAACCCCTTCTAATGACTTAAGTTGACCTTAGGTAACAAAGCCAGCAGGAATCAGAATTGATTAGGAGGATTTGCTACCTCTTCCCAAAGAGGCCAGCTAGAGAGTTCCTATTTCTACTTAATTATCTCTTGGCCTGTCCTCTGATCCACATGACTGCTTCTGGAAGGCAGCAGGAAACGTGAGGCATGGGGAGTCGGCTGAACCTGGATGAACTGGTTCTTCAGCTACCCTGGAGACACACACTTGATATTGTACAATGGCTTTTTATCATGTGGTGTGATCTCTTTATATCTTGTATTTTTGAATCACGGATTTGAACCTTTTTTTTTTTAGAGACAGGATCTCGCTTTGTAGTTCAGGCTGGCCCTGAGCTCATTATGTAGCCCAGGCAAGCCTTGAACTCAGCAATCCTGTCTCTGCTTCCCGAGTGCTGGGATTACAGGCGTGAGCCACCATGCCTGGCACTATGGTATGTGGTGCTGATTGCTGGTGGGCATGAGTCACCACGGCTGATATTGTTGCATGTGATTACCAGGGACTGAACCAGGGACCTTGCACTTGCTAGGCAGGTGCCTGAATGACTGAGCTAAATCTGTGGCCCTGAACCTTAGTTTTACACTCATGTCTGTATAGTCAGGTGTACCTTGTAGGAGTGAATGGTGCTTCTGGTATTTATCACACTATCTAAACCTCTTCCCTGGGGAGTTAGAATGGACTACTGGACATGCATGGCTTTCATGCCTATTTTAGATTAATACTTAGTTGGCTACTGTGTATTAACTACAGGGTGGAATAAGAAATGTTGCTGTTTCAATTTGTAAATCTTATCTTCTAGCTCTCATGCTTCAGTATGAACAAAATTCTAAAGCTATCTAACTGCAGGGTGTCCTGGGGCTTATTCCTAGCTAGACACAATTTCTCTATGAAAAGACAGTACCTGGATATCACAGTAGATGAGAAGGTGTCACCACATGCACTGAATTCCTCTATTCAAAGAATTAATAATCTATAGGTACATTAATCCTTAGCCCAAGACACAACCGTAAACAGAATCCTATTTATCCACCCTCCACTTGCAAACTGGGACATATTTTTATTTCTAACTCTTAGTCATTTAGAATGATTTGTTTACAATCTCAAAAATTAAAAGGCTGTTCTAAGGTAAGGCCTGTACAAGAGACCACAAAATAGGCAAAACACTCTGTCATAATGGGCTAAGAATATAGACATGACCAAAGTTACCTCTGAGCAATAGCTTTGGCCTTTCCCTTTTGTACTCTGAAATATGCAGTCTGAATTATACACACATAGTTTACACACATGCTTTAATCAGTCCTGCATAAATAAAGGCTACATTTGTCTAAATAGGGGAATGTACAAACAGCACTATCTGCAGCCTGAACCTTTTACATCTAGAACATGAGGGGGCAGGATTCAGCAACAAGATCCCAAGTCAGAAAATCAGTCTCAGGGCTGGTATTCTGGATGGAGTTTCTTTAGAAACTCACTCGCCTTGTGTAAGGCTCAGTCTTTCACCTGCCCACCAAGAGCCATAGCATCTACTCATTGACTTAGGAAGAGAAGAAAAGGAGAAAAGCATGTGATCTCTGATGAGAATTTGTAAACATGGCATCTTTTCATTAGGTTATTTCGAAGCCCCCTAACTGAAATAGACATAGTGCCTGTGCTCCAAAAGAGCCGATTCTCCTAACAGCTCTCCCAGCGCTCACCTCTCCTACGCCTGCACTCACGCAGAACCCCGAGAACCCTGAGAACCCAGCTCACAGAACTCTCTGCAAAAACACTGGAAAAATTCACTCAAAAGTAAATTTAATCTGCTCTAGTCAGATGATAGCTGGGAAAAATCTAAACAGGCACAGCTTAGGGAAAGAACACCAATGACTCACCCTAATTTTCTCAAATTCTGTCTAAGGGGTTACTACTTCTGACCCCCTTTACCTATCTATCAGTCCTGTGCCCACTGACTGCCGTCATTGAGCGAGGTGGTTCTGCTCTGATCCTCTTTCCACCCAAGATGCCAAACTCGGGAAAAAAATACTTCTGCACACTCTTGAAACCCACCGGCTGACTTTGCTGGCTTTTCATTGACTATAAGAAAATTAACACTTTGTTTCAGCATACTTAAGAGTGTCCCCTGAAAGATATATGGCATTTCTTTTCTACTGTAAAATAACCAGACGATTTTATGGGTAATGCCACGGACCACGTTAATAACAGATCAGTATGAGTGACCTGTTGGGAGACTAATAGTTTGATTCTGATGTTTTTTTCTATACTTCTCCCTCTCTTTCTTTTTTCTTTTGTTCTTTCTTCCTTCATTTCCTCCTTTTTCTTTCCCTTGTACTTGCAGCAAGCTATATCCCCAGCCCATTTTTTTAATTTTTGTTTTGTTTCGTTTTGTTCTTGAGACAGGGTCTCGCTTTGCAGTTCAGACTGACCCCGAGCTTGCTATGTAGCCCAGGCAAACCTCAAACTTAGCAATCTTCCTGCCTCTGCCTCCTGAGTGCTGGGATTACAGGTGTGAGCTACCACGCCTGGCCTCCGTTTTTTAATTTTTGAGATAGCATCTCACCATGTTGCTGAATTGCCAAGCTGGACTCAAACTTTGAATTCTCCTGCCTCAGCCTCTCAGAATGCTGAAATTACAGACAGCTATTCCTGGTCCCCATACAATGGGTGAAAACAACCAATGAGGACGATCTTTTCTAAGCACGTGGGCCAATGATGTCAACTCTGCTGGCACCAGGAAATCAAGCATAGTGGGAGGAAAACTGAGCTCTGAAAGATATTTGTTACGTTTGGTCACGGATGTATATGCAAAGGCAAACCTTCGAGTTCATTAAGAGTTGTTCTGAAGGCTCTTGGAAAGGTCGTCTCACAGATGCGTTCCCACTCTGTTAATGTCCTTATTAGACACTTCATAGCAGGAATAAATTCTCCTTGGCAGAAAATGCACAGAAGCTTTGGCCCAGCCTCTAGCTGGTTGAGTGGGTTTATTACTAATTACAGTTGAACTGATATTGTTACTATTACTACTGGCTTCTTTGGGGGTCTTTAAATTTAGATGATGCAGCTCAATTAGCACATACAAAATCCCTTTACAGAGTTACTATGTTGACATGTAGTGATGCTTAAAGGGCACCTGATTTGTATTCTCTCAACACTTTTCGATGTATCAATTATTGTGTCACTTTGCTTAAGAAAAAAAATATTATGAGCACCTTTTTATAACACTGGAAATGTAGATGCAGATATCACTGTTACTATTATGATGAAATATCATTCGTATTGGACTCCATCCTTTGTAAAGCAATTTTAATACATAGCCTGCGATGATAAAGCACAGTCCCAGGGCAGCACTGGGCAGAGACGGAATTCAGTAATTCTAATTTCCAGCCCATTGCCCAATCTGTGGCCCGTGCTTTCCTTCTATTTTTCACTGTAGAGTTTAAGTTTTTCATTTTGATATTTCTCTGTAGAGAAGCTATGTGGCGTAATGGAAAATATAGGTTTTTAACATGCCAGTTAGACCCTTTTTAGATAGTGGTATAACACAACCCTCTGCAACTCCCAGACTCAGTTTCCCCACCTTTAAAATGAGAATAGAAGTACTACCTCGTCACTGCGGTGCCATGAATTAGAATAGCACCTGTACATCCCACACATTACAAGGCAAAAAGCGTGCCAAGTGATGAGTCATTGGCTAAAATGCCATTTCCCTCTTCTCCACCAGCCTCGACACCTTTCATATTATGATATTAGTTCAGATAGGGCAATCGAGGTTTGAGAACTACATACAACGTTTGCTATGCTGCTGAATGAAGTGTCCTCAGTCTACTACTAACTACCTCCTAGTTGGCAGGGAGGGGCACGAAGAGTAGAGGCCTTGGCCGCCCCCTGTTCCTATTCCCCCTCACACCCTTGAGATACAGGTTCGACAAGAACATGTAAGAACTATTCACCGAGCAGCTCCTATGTGTTCCAGCCACTGGGGATGCAGGGAGGATTCGGTTGCACAGGGGAGACACTTTCCCGGCCTTACAGGGCCTTGAGGGGATCTAAGGAGGTGACGGATCTAGACACAATGATGTCCAGTGCAGGTCTTGCAAGACGTGGGTGCAACCGAGAGTCTTGTTGTTCCACCTAGGAGAACCTCTGTTCTACATTTATTTGCTCATCAGACATATAAGAGACATTGTAAGAGGTAACCCTTCAGTAGTAATTATGCAGAATTTTTGATATCTCTATCCACAAAAAGGCAGTATGGAGCAATTGCAACGCAAGGAGGAAGGACTCTTCCCAAGTTACAAGATTAGCTTTAGCTGAACCCAATCTAGGAAATGCAATCTTCCACTCAGTCAAACACAGTTTTGAACCTCGGACATCAATTTTCTAGGATCAGACACCTGGTCACAATTTGCCTATGCCTCTCAGATTCCTGAAATCTACCACGATTCTCCTATGTTCTGTGACTACCACCTGGTATATCTTCCAATGCCATGAGAGAAATTAAATAATTAAAATTAATAAAATGTATCTATAAGATCCCACCAGAGTTATCTATGTACTATCTATTCTATCTTTCCTTCTTAGAAAAAGAAATCCTATATTTTCAAGGACCAGATTAATCATGCCAGATTAATGATTATATTTCTCAGCCTCTACTGCAGGTAGGAGCGACCAGTGAACTAATTATTGGGTAAGTGTATTTCTGTAGAAATGTTACGTGGAAATTTTAAGAAGGGTCCTTAAAAGAAACTAGTTCAGATAAAAAGTATATCCCTTTTAGCCTTTTTCTTGACCAAGTATTGATGCGAGGGGAGAAGTCCAACAGGGCTGCTCAGCTGTGGAATAGTCCTGAGGATGGACTCAAACGCGCAGCAATGCTTCTGTAAGGCTCTTAGTTCTCAGGTGGCTCCTCTTGGAATTTTCCTCCCTAAGACATTGTTTTAACCACCACGGTTCCCCAGACAGACCTACTCCCAAATGATGTAATGTTGATGAGCTGATAAAATCTTAGCTTTCTTTGGAATCAACTTCAGAAACATACATGAAAGAAATATGAAAGATCACACACCATCTCGTGCATAGTCCCTAATTACTAAATCCTGAGACGTACAGCATATGTACTTATGCAAAAGTGTACAAATATCCTTCCAACAGAAGCAGGAAAAAAAAAAAAAAGACCGAGGCGAAAGATCAACACAGTGGATACAAAAGGCAGGAGGGTTGGACCTTTGAGTTGTGAGGAGATCTTAATGAAAGAGGGAGAGAACAAAAACGAAAACTGAATAACTCGGCATGTCAAAGTCAAGCAAGTTTCTCAGACCTGGGAGTGAAGAAAGGGAAACCGGTCAACAGAAGGGTTAAGAGTTTGATTATCATGATAATAAACATCACACTCATGATGGCCATCTAATGTTGCCACGGATGGGTTGTTTGTGTGCAAGGAATAAAATACCACCACAGGCCCCCCTCCTTTACTCTCTTTCTCTTCTCTGGCTTTGCACTGTTGCTGGTCCTAACCCTGTAGGAATGCTCTTCACTGGCATACCTTGCTGTTTGCTGGGGACTGAGTCCACTGCAGAAGACTGAATCTTATTATCAGAGTCAAAGCTTTGTGCCCATCTTTCTGTCCAGTGACCAGTATGCAGGGCCATGGCACCTCTGCTCTGTTATGAAGTTATTCATTACTGCCTCACATTCATCACTGTCAAATGCTCTGCAGTCCCTTTCAGAAGCCAGGCCTCTAGCATTTCTAAGTAGCAAGCTGGCCAGGACTGTTGATGTCCATTCTATAGATACCTAAATAAAAGCACAAGTTTGAGTAAACTGATTGCCATGTGGTCTGTTTGGGTCAAGCTGCAGCCCTCTGATTTTTGTAAGTTGGAGGTTAGGACAAGGTTGGTTAAAAATACACTGTTTTATATAGCTGTTTCCATATGTAGATGCTTGAGTTATAACCTAGATTACTGTCCTCAATGTGCCACCCACCTCTGTTTCTATCTATCACTGTCTCTCTGTCGTCTCTCTGGGGTCTACTGCTGTACTGGAAATCCAGTTTTGTGGCTCTTACTGTTTAATGTGGCACAAGTTCTCCACTCTGTGTGTAAGGTAGATGGCCTATAGACAAAGGCTTTGAAGTCTTTTCTCTCCTTTCCTGAGAGAATTAAGTATCTGCAGGTTTCCTGATTCTTCAGTATACCATGAACAAAAAGGAAGATTTCCCTTCAGAAATCCTCAGAAGACTACATTTAGATCAGAGAAGGAGAAGAAGGGACAGGGACGAGGGAAAGGAATGAAGGGACAAGAATGAAAGGAAAAAATAGAAATCAAACTTTTTTAGAAAAGGAGGGGAAGAGGAACTGCAGGGAAGGGAAGATTGGAATGGGAAAGAATGAAGCAGCAAGATGTATCACGTACAAGGACAAATTCACCTTGATGGATGTCATCATTATGTATATCTGCAATGTACCAATAAAATAAAAAATGAAAAAATAAAGAAACAGGAATTTTTATTCAGCTCTTGGGCAAAAACTATGACTCTCAGCTTTTCCTCTTGACTACAAATTGTATTTTTCCAGAAGGAATATAGTTTGGCCTAAAAGAGTTAAAGAAATTTCTGCCATAAACCATTGGTTGTTATCTTTAGGTTTATAAGTCCCTCTAGAAATTGATGATTTTTTTTTTTTTTGCTGTTAACATAGGTGATTTTCACCCTAGTATTTCACTGTGGGCTCAGCAGTTCATAAATCAAAGACACACACACACATATACAGAGAACGTGTGCTGACTCTAACCTCCTCGGACACTGATCTGACATTGCTGTCTTTGTCTAGCCATCATAACTATGATGATGGCCAAGGGACTTATTAAAACACTTTCACCACTTATTAGAGCAATGTTGTGAAAATGGAGGAAACAATATGTTGGCTACCATCCCACCAGCACAACCCACGGAGACATTCAGCCCTGTCTAGAGTTACTTCCGTGTACAGCTATTTTACTTAAATGACAGAGGCAAAAGGCCACAGGATCTGTATACACTACTGCGCTCTCTGGAATCTGAAATATATTTTACTTCTAAGGGCCTTTCTGGCTGCTTTTGGAAGGCTGCTTGCTAACAGAAACTTCAATTTATAGACTTGGAAATCTAGCATTCTTTGGAACAGTAAACAATGTTGAATCATACAGCTGAATCACAGGAGTTTTCCTTTGCCAAGAAGAATTTCACCAAAAAGTCCTGCTGGCCCGCTAAGCCTGGATGACATCTATGTGCCCCATCACTCTGTGAGATCTCAAATATGGGCCAACTTTTCTGCAAAGTCTAGAAGCCAGCTACACTTCCTTCAGCCAGGACAGGCAAAATGAGTCATCATGTACAGTGGTAAATAAGAGGAGGAGAAACAGCCCTTTATTAATACAAAGACTCACACAGACATAAGTTACTCCTACGTATATTTACATTTGTACCATGCTGACCTACTTAACAGCATTCTAAGAGCAACCGTTCAAACCTGTATCCTATACCTAGCAAACGCATGCTCAAATATCAGGGATAAATAAACCCTTACAATTTTTTGTCTTCCTATAGAATTTTGTAAATACCTTTATTATAAGACAATTTAATATTCACTGAAAAGAGTGGATGATTATGGTCTGGTCTTCTCCACTAATTGTGAGTTCCTCGAGAGCAAAGTGGCTTATTCATGGTTGCCAAGTAACAGAAACACATTTGATATTTTATTAATTAATCATTGAATTTATTTTTATATGTCAGGCATCCAAGACAACCTTAGTACATAGCAGTTGCTCAGGAATGTAATAATTAAGTATCACACAAATCAATTGTTGTGGTTTAAGTATCACACACAATTGTTGTGTTTTGAACTCAAGTCCTCCCAAAAAAACTTGGTAGGGTTTCGTTTTGTTTTGTTTTTTCACCTACTGGTTCTCATAGATACAGTTACCTGTTTACAGTACAGTTGGGTCCAGGTGAAGAGAAACACCACAGCCACTGGATTGTGATATACTAAAATCAAAAGTGAGCTTTCTCATAATTTTTAGTCCTTCTATTCATACTATAATTTAAAACATTTTTTATCATACAGTATAAGATATACAAAGCCTATGGCATCAAATAATGGCTCAGTCTGTCTTGTCGCCATGGCACAGATCACAGTGGAGATAACTGTGCCCAGGGGAGCTCGACCCACGCTGTTGGGCCCATGAACACTGAGCTCTGGTGGCCTCTGCCAACCAGCCACAGGCTTTTATCACCCCCTCACTGTGCACTGCAGCCCCATCCCCTGAACTTCCTTGGCACCTTTCATTTGTCCTCTCTCTAGTTCTCTCACATTCTATTTCATTTTTAGATATAAAATCTTTAGAATGGAATCTATCTTTTCAACTCCTCAGTCTGGAGCTAGTTGCTACCATGCATGTTCTTCCTTCCCTATAAGTAGAGACATTACTTTGATGTTATTTATTTATTTATAAGCCCAAACTTATTATTTGGGCCAAGAGATTATGTGTGTGTGTGTGCGCGCGCACGTGTGTGTGTGTATGGGAATTAAAATATAAAATACTTGTCACAACCTTACCTCCTAAGATCTTGGTTAAATAACTGCCAATGTATAAGCAAATTCACACACACACACACACACACACACACACACACACACACACACACCCCTTTACAAGTCCTGCAGCAGGGACTGTGTCCAATCCCAGAAAGAGACTTGGCATGGTGCTGCTTAAATGAAAAGGAAGAAAAAAAGCAAGAGGAGAAAAAAAGTATAATCATCTAAACTTTTAAAGACAGCAATTTAAACAAATTGGCATATCTGCTTTTAGAAATGAAAGGGGAAGAAAAATGCTCATTTCTTTTGAAGTAAAATTGAGTAGGTCAATGGCTGTGACAATCTTCTCAATAACCACTAACAAAAGACCAGTTTGGGTGGTAAGGGAGGCCACTCAGTAGCAGGTATTCATTGAATCCTGGAATAATTTCTCTTACCAGAAGTCATGAGAGAACCAAGTACTGTGTAGAATATAGCCTGTAGGTAATATGGCAGAACCTGAGGCTCAAAAATAAATCTCATAACCACATAGCTCTTCAGCTTCATCACATGATTATTTACTCCAAGCCAGAGAGCTGAATGAGAACATCTAAGATAAGGCAGCTGAGACAATCTCATAGTAAAGAACACGCTGACTATATTACATGTGTGTCTGTGATTGGTTTGTACCATGGGAATCTTCAGATGCTATTTCATATATTTTATCTGACCGAGTAGTACTGAGATTTTTAATAATCGATGGCTTTTGGTGACTAGGTTCACTTATTCAAGAATTTATTGCGCACATGTAGTATGCCTGGTATTACTAAGTAGTAGAGTTAGTTTGAACAGGACAAAGCACTCTCAGTTTGTCAGGGAACTAAACCAAAACTTGAATCAATACGCAGATTTACTGTCACATCTATAGGTGCAACAGAATAGTGATGAAAATATTGTCCAAACTGGGTCATATTTAAGTAAAGTTATACAACAGTAGAGGACTGGAAGTAAGTGGTGTTGTACAGAAAAGATTCCTCAAAGAAGGTCAGACTCAAGTAAGATTAGAACGAATTGGGACATACAACCCAGTGGTAGCAGAACTGTGGGTTTATTTCCTTAAATACTCAATTCAATTAGATGAACTAATGATTAAGATCTGCAGATTTTAGGAAAGGCGTTATTCTAACATGATTAATTTTAAAAAATTGAATAAATCAAGCATTCAGCTGACATAAAGATAGTTTTATAGCTGTATGTAATACCTCATCTGATATATCTTACATGAAAAAAATGGGACAGTCTCACTCAAGAAGAGCCAGAAAACAGTTTGGTAGTTTTTTAGGAAATTAAATACATAGTTACCATATGATATGGGAACATTAGGCCTCAGTATTTCCCTAAAAGAAATGAAAATACATGTCACTTACAGACTTATGCACAAATACTCATAGAAGATCCTAAACTGTGAGTGATTCTAGTGTCCACTGGGGGATGAATGGCTAAAACAAACTGTAGTATATGGCCACAACAAATTGGTGATCAGCAACAAAAAGAAACAAAGTACACAAAACTATATTTATTGTTTGTGGTATGTGTGCACATAAATATTTACATATACAAAATCTACCTATCTACATATTACAGAAAGACCCAAAAGAATGTATTCCATGTAATTTCATTTACAGAATGAAGTTTTAGAAGTGCTCATCTATAGTGAAGGGTTATGAAGGAGCTTTTCGGTGTTAAGGAAATGTCCTTAATTTGATTGGGTCAGGAGTTGTGGACTGGAAAACATTTATCAAAATTCATCCAACTGTACATGTAAGATTTTCAGTTTTAGTTTTCTGTTATTGTAACAGGCATCTGGGATAACGAGCTTACCAAGAAAAAAGGTTTATTTGGGGCCACAGTTTTGTAGTTCCCGGTTCTTAGGCAGTTAGTACCATGACAGCATGACAAGGCATATGTGATACAGCAAAACTGCTTGTCATAGGGAAGCCAGGAATCAGCAAGCAAGGAAACAAGGGACCAGGGATCCCCAGTCACCTTTAAGGTCATACTGCCAGTGACCTAAGATATCTTACTAGGCCAACTTCTTAAAAGTCCCTCCTCTGCTCAGTTATGCCAAGCAGGAATCAAACCTTCCACAACGGGCTTTGGGGGGCTGCAAACTATAGCAACTGGAGTGTCAGTTAGGGAAGAAGATGTATATATATTTGTCAAAACTCGAGCTGATTAAAAAAAAAAACTTAAACCCAAAAATATCAATAGTGGAAAACTCTGCTGTATTATATTCCTGATTTCATCCTAATTTACTTCTTGATTCAGGAGATTGATCTCAACCATCTTTAAGTATTTCTAAGGTCCTAATATGATTAAAGTCACTAACTTCAAGTAAATGAGCATTCAGGAGTCTGTCAGTCCAAGGCTCATGAAGGAGCTTTTCACCCTGGGCATCAGTGATGAGAAAATGCAGCGTGAGTGGCTCCCTCAGGATGCGACAGGTCAAGGTGGGGAGGTACTCAGGCACTGCCGATGGCAGAATGCACTTAGACACACACCTCTCTTCCTTGTCTCCTCGAATGTTTGTCTGCGGCCTCACATCCCATTTCGGCTCCTAATCCCTCCTGAATGTCTACAGAAAGTCTTTGTGAACTGGAAGTTGGATGTATTCACGTCTCATCTATTTTCTGGCTCCTTCCTATTCCGGCCCACTTTATTTCAACAGGACAAAACCATATGCTTCACTTCAAGAGCACTAGGAGTTAACCACACAATAGGAACAAAGTATTTCCACCTTTTCTTCTCCACCTCATTCTCCCCAACTTTTCTGCATGCTTGTCTCTTTCCTCCTTCTTTCTCTCCTGCTCTGTGGCCTTTATTTCTGTGTCTGCTTCCTCCATCAGTCTATCTTGCCTGCCTCATGTTTGGTTGACAATTATTTTTGACTTTTGGTGCATTTCATGACTTGCGCCTTTGTTAAAAATCTGTGTATTTTCTGGAGGATAATGTACAAGTCATTGTTCCTCGTGAGCCCTTCTTCTAAAGGAGAAGTATTCAAGTAGCAGAGGGATGGATTTTTTTTTTTCAGAGAATAGAAGGAAGATGAAAGAAGGAATTAGGCTGAGACGAGTGAGCGTGGAATGAGAGAGGAAGGTGTCAATTAAAAAAATGAACCCTACTGCATCCCCCTCCTGACAGGTGGGGTGAGCGGAGTTGACAGCCGTCGCATTAGCTGGCTTTGGTGGAACCCTCGTGCCTTGTGGTCCCTTGAGCTTGAAAGGAGTGATTCCAGGGCCAGCAGACACGCTCACACATTTTTACTTGGTGTTCCAATGCCTCCCCCGCAGCTATTTCTAATAATGGTAATTATAATGATTTGAGGCTTAAGCAGGGCAATTCCGGCCTGGAGGCAGATTGTAATGAAGTAGTCAGGGCGAAGGCTGAGGAGATGGGCCTGTGGTGGCAGCGGCGGCAGCGGTGGGAAGAGGGTCATGGGGTATCTGCAGGCCTTCAGGAGCTTTGTCTAGTCCAGTGCAGCCAGGGCGCCCTCACCTTTGAATCTGAAGTTCTGTCCTGCAGCAAATTCAGAATCCCGTTTCCGCTGGAGACAAGGGCCACAGACAGGCCACGCAGACTCCTGGGCAAAACCAGCTGTTCTGGGCACTGGGAGCCTCAGCCAGTCTGTGGCCTCTGCTGGCCGCTGCTCTCTTGGCTGTGGCTGGATCACACCCGATGGCTTTGTCTGCCCCCCCTTATTCCCTTACCATAGATAATACTGTCCTAAAAGCCTTGGCCAGAATCCAATTACTGCTGATATACATCTTCCCTTGACTCCAAATGACTCTTACTGCCATTGAAGGATACCCCGGAATGTTGAAAACTTGTTCTGATTGCAGAGTTAATGGTCATGCGGTCCTCAGCACTGACAGAATGGCCTTAGGGGTAGCTTTGATGGGTCTCTCCAGTCATCAGTGTTACCCCACCTCTCTGCTCTTATTAAAGCCATTCGTTCTGAAAGCTAAATGAATATGTTTCATCTTCAAAAGCTGGAAAACAATAGCAGGCAGCCAGCGATCTGTAGAGAACAATGCTTGCTTAATCACTACGATTCTCTTTTTCTTCTCTCTCAACCACTCTTTTCAGCTTTGTGCCTCTGCTCAACGTGGGGCTGCTGTGTACAGCCCCACAATGTTGTACACATGGTTAGAGGCACACACACACAGAGGTACACGCAAGTCTATGACAGGCACAGTGCATTAGTGCGATTCAGAAACATGCATATTCTCTCACTGTGTCACATACCTAACAGTGTCGTAGGCTGTGCATACTTATTTTTGGTTTCTTTTAGCAACACACACATTTTTACATTGCCAAGGGTTGGTAGATCACATATCTAAATGTTGCATTTTACACAGGAGAGTTTTTTGCAAACAATTGTGATAAAAACATGGAATATAGTTACCTTGAAACTGGAAGGCAAATGTGCTTAAAACTGCATCATATGTGCAGCACATAATGTCAGTAACTGCATAATACATATAGCCAACCAAACTAAACATTTTTATTCCATTTTAGCTGGAGAGGTGTATTTGATAATGGCATTAATGAACTGTAGAGAGATCGGAAATATTCTGTGTTGCTGTTCCTGTCTATAGCTCTCACTAGCCAACTTGTTAATGTCATGTTACTGTGTCTCTATCCTGCAATCTCTTTCTCCAGAGATCCTCTGAAGTAATGGACTCTCCTGGCAGAAAGGTCAGACGTGAAGAGCCCCTCTCTAGATCAAAGTACGATCACGCAAAATTTCATCTTTCTACTTCTCTTTCTTCTTGTCCAGACACTTACAAAACTTAAGCCACAAGAAAGAAAGATGTTCACTATGTCAAACTATATTTGTTACTCAAGTTAACCGTATGTTATTAATTTTATCACTTTGTAATTCACCACTACAGATAATTTAATATCAAGTTACCTCAGGGCCTAGTACTGTGTGTAACATATGGAAGGCATTCAATAAGTGTTTATTAAGTGAGCTATTTATACCCATTCCATACAATGCGGGAGATCCAACCCCCAACTTCATTAGTTGGTATGTGGTGAAGAATGGTAAACACACTTTCTGATGGTGATGGTTGTCAAAACAAACAACACTTTACAAGAAAAATCCAAATTGTGAATTCCAAAATATGAAATGATAGAATGCAGTTAAGTTATTTATCATTGCCCTGCTAATATTTTCTGTATTCTTAGCAGGCAAATGATAATATTGAAGCTGATTCTGGTTCACTGCGCACAAGGAATGCAACCTTCAAACCATTACTGAGAATCTGAACTTGTGGTAATCAGTTTCTTACAACTAAATTCTAGGAGAAAATGGAAAAACAGATAGCTTTAAACTACATGATAGCAGGATTTGATCTGTTTGTGCCACATGTACAGTGAATACCCATCTAAATCATACACAAAAAATCATTTCAATTTCCATTAAATTCACAATCAGCAAACATACAGTGAAAATATAGGCACACAAATAAAGTGAATCCGTATTTCCACAACACAGCAGACCATGGTAAGTAAATCTGCGAAGGTGACATGAAAGCCCAACAAATGACCCAACCAAAGAAAAAAATATAGAGAACATTTCTGTGGACTGAGCAAGACAAATTTTAAAAAGGTAGAATTTAATTTTACTAAAGCTATTTTCCTTCAGTTGGTCAACAGCTTTAATCTAAGATTTAAAATTATTTAATAAGAGTTAAAAACCTCATTTATAATTAATTCAAACAGAAGGTTTGATTTTGGTAATTTATGGAAAGTTTTAATTGGATATATTGAAAACTTAATGGATTGGGCTGGAGATTTAGCTCAGTGGTTCCAGCACCTGCCTTGCAAGCACAAGGTCCAGAGTTCAATCCCCAGTAACCACAGACAATGCTGGGCATGGTGACTCATGCCCACCAGCAATCAATACCACATACCACATACCACAGTGCCGGGAGTGGTGGCTCATGCCTATAATCCCAGCACTCGGGAGGCAGAGGCAGGAGGATTGCTGAGTTAGAGGCTTGCCTGGGCTACATAGTGAGCTCAGGGTCAGCCTGAACCACAAAGCGAGACCCTGTCTCAAAAACAAAACAAAACAAAACAAAAAAACCTTAATGGCTTTAATTCTAAAGTTTCCTTCACTCGAGTGGTTTCATATAGCCACTATGAAGACAAGATTATTTTTGCCAATGTTGTTGTTTTGTTTTTGTTTTTTTTGTTGTTGTTTTTTTTTTTGAGACAGGGTCTCGCTTTGTAGTTCAGGCTGGCCCTGAGCTCACTATGTAGCCCAGGCAAGCCTCGAACTCAGCAATCCTCCTGTCTCTGCCTCCCAAGTGCTGGGATGACAGGCGTGAGCCACCACGCCTGGCCAAAGTTACTTTTTGTAGCAGGTGGTAGCATATAGATCAGAAACATTCTGTACACTATACTCACTGCTCTTCTCCCATGACAGCAACTATTCTTTGGAATTTTCTTGTCAAAAATTTTTTTCTTTGCCCCTCATTTTGAAATAGTCAGATCACAGGACTTTCTCAAAAAGACAAAAAGACTAGCCTGATCTCCAAACAGGCAAATCCTCCCATGGATGTGTGAAAGTGATGCAGGAAACAAGGTCATCCAAACCATCATTGCCCTTAAACCACCTTATCCCAAGGTGCCCACGACTCAAGGTTCCCTGGCTCACCAAGGGAAGGAGGCCACCATTTTGTTGAGGTGGCATTTTATCCTTGAAGGGTATGACGATGAATGAGATGTGACATCAAGGAAGTCACCACTGAATGGGTGAATCACAAATGCCCAGAGAGTGACGGGTCCCCCTACAAGAGTGCCAATAATATCTACACACACTTGGTCTGAGGTCAAAAGTGTATGGAAAAACCAACATCTTAGTACCTCATGAGAAAAATACCTATTAAGGGGAATGAAGATATCTAGAATCACAGAAGACAAGGGACTAGAGAAGAAATGGTAGAAAGGCATCAGGTACCACTAAGAAAGAGGTTTAGTAAGATGAGGATGGCAAATACACATCACACTGAGTAACTGTGGGATGTTGAGAACAGGAAGCAGAAAAACATCAGCCAAAGATGGAGACAAAGGAGGACTGATGTGTGAACCTCAGCCTTTGAATGGTAAGAGGAAGGTGAAGGTTATTAGCTAAGAAAGATAGAGTCTAGGAAGGTTCCCACAAGTGCTGTAGGTTTTATACTTGGAAGAGAATGTCCATGAACTGCAGAGAAGGAAACAGTAAAGAGAATGAAAGATCAAGCAAAAAGCCAGAAAGATAAGGGGGTATAGGAGATGCAGGTGGCAGCCACATTATGAAGGAACAAAGAAAGGATGTAAATAGATTAAGAGGCAAGAAAGAGGAGATGGAGAGATTTCAAGGTTAAAGTGTACAGTATTCTTTGTGAAACAGAAGACAACGTTATGTGCTGGGAAGAGGTTGAACTTGGGACTTACGGAGAACAATTTTATTAGTCACTAGAATGACTAGATTTAGTATCCAGCAGAACTGAGAACCCAGGTTATGCCAGAAACAGACATGTTGGGATGGTGCTAATCTACAAATTTATATGGCTGGGTAAGTGCGATATGTGGAACCATTCTGTGTTTCCAAAATAAAACCATGCTTTAAGCCTGAGGGTAAAACTCAGGGGTGGAGAGGTTGCCTCACATGTACAACGTTCTGTTTCAATTCCCAATAAATATTGCAAAAATAAAAATAAATAAAAAACATGCTTTGAGAACAGAAGGCAGAAATCAAAAGGAAATGGATGAGGTGGTGCAGGTTTCTAGCCCATTTCCTTTGTGTTCCAGTTATCTGCAGTGAACATCTCTGGTACCTTAGCACCAACACAGAACGCTAGGTTCTTAGCAGTTTACAAACCCCACAGTGGAATCCTAGAAACAGAAAACCATGTGAGCACCCTCGCTCTCAGGGAAAGACAGGTTGTCCAGGCCTTCTCCTCAACATGGCCCTGTCCTCCTGGCTGCCCATGTGAGGTGCCTGCTAGTTGACATGCTGTCGGGGCCCAAGCGCTGATCCTCCGCACACCTTTGGCCTCCCATCCCACTGGTGACGCTGAAAGGTCAGGACACCGCGGCGGCAGGAGCTCGGGCGAGACAGAGAGACCTGCGGAGCTCACACAGGCCGCCCAGCCCAGCTCACTTCTGTGGCAGACTTCATAAGGCTCTGCTCTTTGACTGGCGTTGAGTTTATGTGAAAGTAATTAACAGTAATTAATCCTTAATTACAGTAATTAGCCAAGTCGCAGTAAATTAAACCACATCTGGAGCAGATGAGGGCTTCCGAATGGGAGGCAAAGAGAGGCGACAATCGGGGAGATGCTGAATTCATCTGACAGCATCTGATTAAGTCTACCTGTTGCTGGCAGCCTCATTTGCATGTTGTTTTTGTTTGCATTTCCCAGTAATCCTTTCCACTGCATTCACAGTGTAGACCTCTTGGTCTCTGCTTAAATACCAGTTAGGTGGTCCCGCTGCCATAAGATGAGGGAGTCCCTGTGTATCCAGCAGGGTGGCTGGGTTGCCTGGGCTTTATTTATATGTTCCTCCCCCTCCCTCGTAACAAACAAAAATATAAATAGCAGGGACCTCATCAAGTGACAGGCTGAAATCAGAAGAGAAGCCAAGTGAGATTTTTTTTTTTGGCTGATGAAAAGGGAAGATGATATGCACAATTAGCATATCTGATGGGGATAGAGAAGCAGAACTAGGAAAAAGGCAAAAAGGCTTACAAAAAGAAGTCCAGTGGGTCATCCTTTGGGAGAGGAGTCCTTAGATCCTACAGAAAAGGAGGCTAGGCCACACAAGACCTGTTGTCCCCTATGTCTCCAACAGACATAAATATGCATGCATGCTCCCAAATGCTGCAGTCTCCATTTCTCTCATGATTCCATTCTGATGAGTGCTACCCACCCACTCATTGGTTTTGCACATTCAACAAAGAAACACATGTACATTAAAGAAAATTTTAACATGCAGAAAAATACAGTGGCAAAAATAAAAACCACCAAAATTTTATCAGGAGAGATGCTGACAAATCTTAACAGAAGAGAAAATGTGGCAAACTAGTATTAAAAAATGGCTATTCTAATGATTAGCATGCAGGGGTCTTTCTGTGTCCTCTCTTTACTTGGTTTGAAGCAAGTTTACACAAATCAATATTTATTTGGGTGGGGTGTTGTGCACCTCAGAGCCTGACTTGCTGGAGTAGTCACATTTCAATTTAGCTGTAATCACCAAAAGGAAAGAAAACAGTCAGGACTACAGGCAAATTTACTTGAGTAGCTTAACCTTTCAGTAGCTTAACCTTGAGATGAGTGATGGCGGTGGCGATGGAGTGCTGGGGAATTAGCCAAAAGCAAGGAACATCTTCCCCTCAAAAGTTCACTCCTCCTCTAACGGTGTCTTAAGACCCAGGGTGAGAAAGTGGCCCTTTACCATTTCATCTTCATCACCCCTTCTGTCCTCTGATACCTGAGGTGGAGAGATCAGAATGGGCCCAAGGCTGGCTTCTGGGCACACATTTGACATCACTGGGTCCCCCCAGCATAGCACGAGCACTGGGTGAACTCAACTGGGATCCATGTGCCACATTTCAAGACCAGTCATGCTGACACCAACAGCCATTGGCTCTGTTTCTGAAACAGGGCAGATCTGGTGGACAGGAAGTAGATTCACCAAGTGCACGTTCTTGTGGACAGGGCTGATCACGCTGCCACTCTCACCTTCCTCCAAATCCAGCTTTACCTTCTGCTGCCTCATACTGACTTAAAGTTGCCTCAAAACCCTCCAGATTTCCTTCAAAAGTCAATGGCTTCTGTTTTGATTAGCTACTAACACAGGCAGATTCAGAAACTAAGACTGCGTCTAAATCTTTGATGTGGGAAAATATTGGCATCTATAGCAAATTATTGGAAGGATTAAATGAAACAATGAATGTAAAATGCTTGTCACAATGCCTGATGCACAGGAGATATTTGGTAATGTTTACTTGTCATAATAATTATTATTCTTATTTATCCTCTGCTTATTACACTTTCATTGAAAAGGCGTACAATGTACTGGTTCAAAGCACAGACTTTTAAGCCATATTGTCTGCCTAGCTTGACTAACTAATGCCACTGTCAGCTATGTGACCTTGGGCAAATTACTTAACTTCTCTCAGGTCTCTTAATTGTATAATAAAGATAATAATTATATCTACCTCATCTACTTTGTTTTTTAAAAAACGTCTAAATAAACTGCTTAAAAAATGCTGAGAATAGTACCAGACACACAGTAAATGCCAAATAAGTGTCTTCTATTATTATTAAGCTATATATGCAGATCCACAAATAGAGAAGTATTTTTACACAGTACCTTTGAAATCTTTACATCCATGTTAAAAGCATATGTTGACTTGTGGGTCCCAAAAAGCAGGTGCAACCTATTGCTACCCTCAGACATAAGGTCTTAACAAATATTTTTTGATGATAAAGATGAGTTAGAAGAAGAAAGAAAGAAAAGGCATGAAGATAAGCATGGATAAATGGCAAAAGCTACTTCAGTAGGTCAAATCCTACCACTTAAAAGTGAACGAATGCGTTAACAGGATATTCTTTAGGGAAAACATACTTTGTATCAATAAAAGTACCCCCCTGATTGGATGCAGATTATCTAAGGTTAATTTCCAACTCACTCTAAGAATGTAACTATATACTTTGATGTTGGTTTTCTTAACCGTTTAATAGTAGCTTCTAAGTATCCCTGGATGCTACTGGAAAATATAAGTCAAGCAGCTTGATTCGATGTCCTATAAAATGTACAGAGGGAGGGCCGGAGGGTTAGCTCAGTGGTTCCGGCGCCTGCCTCGCAAGCGCAAGGTCCTCAGTTCCATCCCCGGTAACCACATACAATGCTGGGCGTGGAGACTCACGCCCACCAACAATCAATACCACATACCACAGTGCCGGGGGTGGTGGCTCACGCCTGTCATCCCAGCACTCGGGAGGCAGAGACAGGAGGATTGCTGAGTTCGCGGCGGCTTGCCTGGGCTACCTAGTGAGCTCAGTACCAGCCTGAACTACAAAGCGAGACCCTGTCTCAAAAAAAAAAAAAAAATATACAGAGGGAGAGAGGACTATTGCAAGCTGAACAGGGAGGAGGATGAGTGCCTATTTCCAGGCTCAGGAGCTTTACCAGCAGTAACCCTACAATTATCTTGTGGTTTCCTAGAAGTTATAATGAGCTGACCCACTTGGCGTATCAGGTTCCTCCTGACTGGTTTTGCAGTTCTCACCCATGCAGAGACACGGCTCTAGGAAGAAAAATAAGAGGCCATTTAAACTGAAATATGTTGTGGTGGGTGGGGAGACTATCATGAAAGAGATGCATCCTGCAGTTAAAAATTACTCAATGACTGTGGGCCAGTGTGGAAAACTGAGCTCAGCGGCCCTGAGCAAAAAATATACGCATTTTGGGGAAAATAAACAATGCTTTGGCTGAAAGAGCTTTGCCCTTCTACTGAGTGAAGTGTGTTTAGTTGACATTAATACTCATATTTTCTGCATTTCTCCCAGTTTCATTATTCTGCTTTTGTTTCCAGCCAAGTACATTATAATTCTGAATAATGGGTTATCTCCCGCCTGTGGTAAAAGGGTATAAATGATAATAAATAATTTCTGAAGACTATGAATTTGCTCTACACTTTTGGAAAATAAATAAAGTATTGGTTGGCACAGGAAGTGAGAACACATCTGTGCCAAGCCTCTTCAGCACTCGTGAGCTTCCTGGTCAGTTTTCCAAGAAGCAAGACCTGAAATGGCCGACTTGCTCTAACCACAGCCCCACCATCCTGGCCAGAATGAAGAGGAGGGAGCTGCCCCTGCTCCTCTCCGTGCTTTCTTCTCTCATCTCCGCAGGGGAGGATCTGAATGCAGGTGCGTCACATGGAAAACATCACTGAGGGACACAGGGCTTTCGGCAAGTTCTCCTTAAAGGTTGGGGGAAGGCAGTGCCAGCTGTGTTTACCTGAAAGCTCAGATGAAAACCTCAGTGTTCAAACAGGAGAAAGCCTATGTACCATGACCTACACTCAAATTCTAGCAGCTGATGATGGTAGAGCCTCCTGGTAGATTGGCACAGGCCGCCGCTTCAAGCGTTGAAGAGGCCACGTGTTGTCTCGGATTCACGTGAAAGCACTACTAGCTTTTGCTCCAGCGCTCCAGCTAAACTCAAAACTGCTTACCTATGAACCGTGGGTGTGCATGTGTGCACTTGCATGTGTGTAAAACCCTAAATGAATCTCTAACCCTTAAGAATGAAAGACAATTGCAACTGTGTGAGTGATAAAGGACAGAAAGAGCCACTCCAAGCGTTGTAACTCAGCCTCACATAACAGAACCACTAAACAAATTATTTTCCCATTAACTTACTGAACATTGTTAGTTCTTGCTAAATGTATTTTTTGGTAACTGTGCTCTTCGGGACACAACCAGACGCAGTTTTAGTCATATAACAGAGTGAGTGGTAAGGCAAACTATACAGGAATAGCCCTGTCTTCTAAAATATCTTACAGTCAAAAGCCACCGAATTATACAGATTTCCTAAGATTTTTCAGATAGACATTAAAGGCACATATTAAACAAACATATAAATTAAGTAAGTTAATTACTGAATTTCATTACATGTTCATTATGTGCATGCCAAGAGGTAAATGCAATAATTCATTCAAGAGCAGCTTCAGGGTCAAAAATCTTTATCCCCGGGGATCTGTAACTTAATCAAGCCTAAGCTTCGTGTTGAGCTTTTGTAAAAACCTCATATCATATTGCATTGTGAAGCGTCTGATTACATGAAGTGATCAGAAGTTTCTGGAGGAAACCAAGAGGACAGAAGTGCAGGTGGCTTCCTGCATTATGGAGCATAAAAGAGGCTCTTAGAGATTGGGGACACTAAAAAGGATACTGAGGTCCACTCTGTCTCTATAGAGAAGGACCATGGCGATGCCAATTCCCGACATGAGCCTCCAGGGCTGTCTGGGTCTCTCTTCTGAAGGACAATATGAGATGTGGGGCCATTCATAGCACCGAAGTGGCATTTTGCTATTGTAGGTTTTAGGAAGTATTTCTCTTCTCCATAGACTTTCTCAAGACTATTTTACATTCCACAGAACTATATTTTATACTCAAATATAGTGCTGACCCAATGAGGAGGTCAGTGGTCATGCTAACAGTCTTACAAAATTCCTTGATATGGCTTCATCATGCTTCTATTCATATGTCCCAATGCAACCTGGGATCCCCCTCCCCCTTTATTTTGGTTCATTCATTGGTTCCATTGTGGCACAATGCCACCTGGGTGATTAAACTGATCACATGGCAGTCTACGCTAATTACTGTTTGCATGGCTCAAATAACTGGGCCTCTGGGTCACTGACCAGTTGCCCACATGGTATGTGTGTAAATTCTGGGGCCATCATCCCATTTGGCCCTGTTCTTCCTGCACTAAACCCGTGGCAGAGAAGGTCCACAGTGTGTATGATTTGGTTCTATGTATTTGAATTACAAAGACCTTGGCAGAGGCAAACATGAATTAACCATCATGTTGGTATATCAAAAGAGAGGGGGAGTATGGCGCTCAAATTCTGATGATTCCACAAGAGTGTCAAATGATTTTTTAAGGGTTTCAAAAACTAATTTAATTTGGAAGCTAAAATGTCCATGAAAGAAGATACCTTTCCAGTAAGATGACATCTAATTCACCCGGGACAGTATAAAAAAACATTAAAAAAAAAAAACCACCATCACCAACAACAATGAAAAAAGAAGGCTTACAATTAGTAGAACAGAAAGAAATTCCATAGGCTCTGAGGTAGTTAAGTTTTATTTTGGAATCCTAAGACCAAAGATGCCATCTACCAACAGAAAAGTAAGACAGTCAAACCTGTTATGGTGCCAATTTGCCAACTTTCCAGTATCTTGGGCAAGTCATTTTCTTTCTCTGCTTTGTCTTTCTTGCTCCCCCCTCAATGACAAACAGCTATTTCACAGTAAGAATTCCATCCTATAAGCAAAGTGCTCTGAAGAGAGGAAACCAGTTATATTCTAGGGTCCTTATTTTTGTCCTGGAAAGCATTTGTTTTAGGTTGGGCATCAGGTGTTCCTGATTTGTGCACTAGCCTGAGAATGTCAGACATACAAGTTTAAGGATGGCTAAAGGGAAAACAAAATCTTGAATGTGTTTATGGGTTAGCAGCCAGTCTGGAAAACCCATCAGTGGCAGAAACCTTTGTGCTGGGGGAAGCAGAAAGGGACTATAGAAGCCACAGTCATGCAAAAAGAAGGAAATGGGGGAAGCAGGCAGATCTGGAAGGGGTAAAGAGAATGGAGTTGCACAGCTCTGCTGCACATGGCGCTGTTGAGTCCTAAGTATGTGTCTCCCCGGTCCAGCCTTCTCCTGCGTTTCCGGTTCCATGTGTGAATACAGAGACATACCGAGCCAATCTCTACACAAAGGACAAATAAATATTCTGAAGACCAAAGACTGTGAATTCAATTGTGCCTTAATTCAGCCTAAATCTTTGGGGACTTATGCATCATTAGTCTGTATCATGGTTACCAGTCATTTGTCCCTTTAGAACAAGAACTCTCAAAGACCTGACAAGGAGGAAGGGCTGATTGCATAGTGCTGTACACCATCCTCATTCTCTGCAAGTCAGTCTGGGGGTAGAAGCTGTTGTCATTAGGAGACTTATACTTTAGAAGATATATTTCAATTAAAAAGCATGGTTCCTTTGTTTATTATAGCACCACCACGTTTGTCATTAAAAAAAAAAAAAAACAAAGAAATCCACCTGTATGGCATCCTTAGAGATGCATAAAGGGTCCCAATAAATGGCTGTGACAGACACACAAAACGCCCCGTGAGATGTGCACATAGCCAGTAAGAAGCACAACCTCGTCTCTTACACCCCAAGAAGCCCTAATCATTCTTTGCACAGTTGCCTGGTGAAAGAAGGTATGGCGGAGCCTTTGGAGACATTTGATCGGGTCTCATCTTTGAGTAAGTCGTTTGGCATGTTTTTCCACCACTTTGTTGCTTCTAGCAAGGTATTAGAAATATTTCCTTCTGCAGCTTTTGGAAAGGGCATCTTCGAGAAAAAAATAAAGGCCTAGTTGTGAGAGCTCTCATCGCACTGTCCAGAGGAAGGTGTTTGTGTTCACATGACAGAGAGAGACAGAGAGTGCACTGAAAAGGACAAATCTATGAGCCTAGATGCTCTATAGAGCTCCAAAGTGCTCCTCAGTTCTTGGATTTTATTTATGTCCTGTGAACAGCAGAAAAGAGTGAAGATTCTGGTGGGGCTTCTTGCAGAACCTCCATACTCTGAAGATTCATAACCCAGCAGCACACACCTGATCATCTCATTGCCCATGTGAGCAAGATTTTTTCTGGGACCAGAGAAAGGTAAACTGAATTTGAGTAAAATGGCTTTTGAGCTTCTAAAAAAAGTTATTCCCAGTTTGAGGTGAAAAGGACCCCGTGTCAATAAAGCATGTGTGTCCGAGCAGCCGCATGGACGTACTACAACTAACCTGTGTGCCGATTTGTGCTGCTGGGGAATAGAGGCTGAGTTCAGTAAATAAACACTCCCCACACTTCAGCTCCTTCCAGGCTGTGTGCTCTGGCCCTTCTTCTCATCTGCAGGGTTCAAATTAATTATACACTTTAATTTCATGAATTATTAATTTGATTCTGACTCGGCAGCTTATGATTATCCAGCGCTACAGACTATACAATTCCAGCTTCATTAAAACATCACCAGCTGCCTGAGAGACAGACATTAAATAGGGGAGAGCAATAATAAAATTAAGCTTCCGGCGCATAGCAAAAGAGTCTTCCTCTGCTGCAGGCTGTGTGGTGCCGCGCTGCTGGGCTGGCCCGGGGAAGAAAGGGAAGAGCCCTTTCAGACAAGTCCATGGCCCGCTCTGACTGGGTTGCCTGGCCTTCTCCCATGTTCACAACTCCAGGTATCAGATGGCACAAGTCGAGGGGGTTCCACATTCATCGGTCCATCTGTGTCCCAACCCCTCCCACTGCCACCACGCGCGCACATCCAACATTAACTCCTTGCTGACAGCCAATGCTCCAAGCACAATCAAGCTGGCCACCCAGCCAGTGTTTACCAGAGTGGCAATTTCTGGGGATGGCCCACCATGGGCAGAACGTAAGCCTCAAAAAGGCACGAGAAATCTCTTTACGCTGAATTTCTCTTCTCTCTGAGGCCAGTTGGTTTGAGAAGAGGCAGTATGGTGTTTGGGGAGGGACTGGATTTTCCTAGCAGCTTAAAATATGGCCAGTTCAGTTTCTTCCCTATTCTAGACTATATATTCATAATGCCCAATTTAGAGCTCAATCAATACAAATCTGCATACCCATCTTCATATTTCTGCAAAGAGAGCACTGAGTTCATAGTCTCTGAAGTCATTTTCAATACTGGTTCTTGAGCCTCTGTGTGGAAGATGCACTATTTATACAAACCCTACCATCCAGAGACAGATTTGATGACTCTCCCCATCAGAAATTCACAGCCTACTATTAAGAAGGAGTGCTAGAAATCCATGCCTGTAGAACTCAGCATGATCACTGCCCTAGGGCCTGGTTGTTTCCTCCTGGAACTTTGCTCTATAGAAAGAAGTCCAAAGTAGAGCATCTGCTCTCTTCTTAACAGTCTGATATTTCTTCAAAAAATTAAAGGAAGTTGTTGGCTTCTGAAACACAGAGCCAGTATTGGAGAAATAAGTGAAAACCAAAGGACATGACCCAAGAAAGAAGACCCTGAGCAATGGATTCCTGATGAGCAGTGAAGAAGGAGAGTGAGAGGGAGAGATTCAAGTACTTTTTTTCTTTTGTCCTGTATACAACAAACCCAGTTAAGAACGCAGAGTCCTCGGTGGGTTAATATACGTCTTCTAATAAATACAACCACAGTACTTCCTCCCAATAACTTTGTGGCAACACAATTTGTAGAAGGAAAAGGCTGGAATTTAGACATTCCATTTAGCTGCTTCAGAAATCTAAGGACCCCAGACCTTGTGGGATTTTCAGATCGATGGAATTAATTAAGGGAGATGTCCAGCGCTCGCCACTAAGTAATCAGGAGGTACAGTAGACCTGAAAGTCTATAAAGAAAAATGGAACAGGATGACACTGATAGAGGCAGGAGGGATTAAAAAATGAGCATCCGAAAGGCGAAGGCACACACCCATTGATCGAGGCAAAGGAGATGCAGGCTCCAGGGAGCAGGAAGGAGATTCTGCAGTAGAAAGTGTTACAGAGTGTGAACACGAGCTGCAGATGTATATAATCAGCGACAGCGGGCATAGGCAGGCAGGGCCCAGTGGCCAGGGAGCAGAGAGGAAGAGTCTGTCCAGAAAGGAGATGTAAAATAGAGTTTAAAAGATGTTAGCCTCATATAGGGCAGTAAATCACTGCATACCACATTACATCCTATTTATTATCTATTTCTTTCACAAAACTGGAAGCCCCACGAGGCTGTGGATTTTCTGTTCTCTTCACCGTTACATCTCCAATGGCTAGAATACAGATACAAAGACAGCTACACCACCACTACTACTACTAATGATGATCACAGTAAAATTTGTGAAATGAACAGGTAAATGGTGGGCATATGCACGAAGCCTTGAGAATACAGACACTTCCTTGCCGGTCTTCTCGTGTGACCTGGGCAATCCAGAGTTAGGAGGAGACAGAAGCACCCACAGCGTTAGTTGTCAGTGAGACACTAAGTGAACACTCAGCATCCAGATCTGCGGGACATGGGGGAACCTTGGGTATTTCTGACACTGGTGACAAACAATGGGCAAGTGAGAGAACCCAGATGGAATGTTTTCAGAGCCATTCTGCAGGGGGAAGTAACTGCACTTTCACAACAGAGCACTGTAGCCCAAAGAATTCGATTTTTTTGTTTGTTTGTTTGTTTGTTTGTTTGTTTGAAGTCCTCCTGCCTTTTCCCTCTGTTCATTTCCAGTCTGCTCAAAAATACATCGCCACCTGGCTTTACAGAGATTTTACAAGTCACTGAGACTCAGGGCAATGTTCTAGAGGGAATCCTGGCCTCACTGAGAACCAAACAGAGACCCATGTGTGCCTGAGACTTCCGAATTCCTGCTTGACAGTCAGGTGCCTGCTCAAGGAACTCATGCACAGGGCAGTGGCAAGTCCAGTGTCCTCTGGGCCCAGCTGATCTTCCCTAC